>JAJEKB010021442.1:1692373-1749189 GCA_022393335.1 Macrotrachela quadricornifera | reverse complement strand
ATTAATTTTTGCAATTTTGATCCGAATTGCCCCAACTGAGTGTATATTGCCAATTAGTCGACCATCCACTCATCAACATGTTTGAACCAGTAGTTTCACGAATCATATTCAGAATGTTAAGAAATAAGTTTGGTGTCGTAAGTTGAAATTGCTTGAATTTGTTTTTGGAACAGTTTCGAAGATAAAAGTTGAGAACTAATGAAATCATTTGTTAACAATTGTTGAAGAGTATCATTGACAATCTCCTGAGAAAGTTGACAAAATGAAGAAAGTAAAAGAAATTGTCCTGTCAATGATAATCGATTCATCAGATCACTGTTCTCATAGAGATACTCAATCCATTGATCAGAAACAAAGTCACTTGCACATAAATGGTGAAAACGAGGTTGAATAGTAAGAAATGATCGATATGACATAGAGATTTGTGAACAATAACATTGAAGAGTGTTTGAATATTCTCTTGACAATTTTTCATAGGTTGAAAGAAATGGTTGATCAATATGAACTATCGTTGATTTAGGAGTATATGCAGAAAGAATAAACATTGAATATAATACAGCAAAGAGAAAAATGAAATGAAGACGACGAATCATTTGATATTCATTTGATATAATAAATATGTTTTTGATTGCTGTTTGAAATCCACGAGATAATCCACCATAGATACCAAGAATAGTTGTAATGGCATAGAATAGATTATTTCTGTCCATATATTCATATGTACATGATTGAGGTGCACATGTTTGATAATATGAAGAAAACGAAATAGTTGATGACCATGAATAAATCATTAGTTTATTGACGATTGATTCGATTGTTTCATGTGGAGAAGTAAGATTCGCTTTCAATGCCGAAAAATGAAAAGATAATCCGAGAGACTTCGATAGATATCTATCTATTTCCAGCATACACGAATGATTGTAGAAACATTCAAGAGTAGATTTCAGCAATGCTTCCATAGGAAAACAACCCATAAAGAAGTTTGGAATAGACAGAATTTCATGGATTCGCCTCATAGATACCCAGATTATCAACACATGAGGGAGAAAGAGCACATGAACAATTTGAATAGTTTCGTATTTTCATGTTTATCTTTCGATCAGTATAACCGGAAGAAGATGCTAAGACATTAAATATACCAGTACTCAAGAGATTTCCATGACTAGTTGCCCGAAAAATTTTGATCATTCGTAAAAATCGACCAAGTGTTTGATAGTACCATTCATTGATAGATGAATTAGCTCGCAATTTTAACAAATGTTGAGGAATAACTTGTGACATAACATTGCCAATAATCGAAATGGAGAAACAGCAAACATTCGATATTCGAACGCAAAGTAATACATGTCAAACGTGTCCAAGGCATTGTAATCAATCCATTGTTGAGAAACAAGATCACTTGAACATACTTGATGAAAAAACGTGCTGATTGTGATAAATGTTGAATAGTTCATTGAGATAGCTGAACATGAACAAAACAGATTGTCAGAATAAGTTTGTTGAAGTTGTTTGTATTGCAATTCAGATGGATGATGAAGAGTTTTTTGACGCATATTTTCAATGAATAAAGTATATAAACTAAGTATGATGAAAGAAATGAGAAGAATGACAATATATAGTCGACTAGTAATTTGTTGATATTTTATCTGACGTTGATCACTTCCATGATGTGGGAACATATTCAGGGTCCATAAAGTATTGATCAAAAGTGTTTTCATCCGCTGAAATACTAAAATTCACTGTCAATGTATCATTGCAGTAGTAGAAAACTTATACTTACATGGTATTGTTTGTCCAGTAACAGCAAGAGGAGGATAGCGACGTCGTCGTATGAATCGAACAATCTGTGGTATAATAAAACCAAGGACTAATACTAATCCACTTAAGAGGCCGATCAATTTTCCTAACACGTAAGTCCAACCAAATGTCTCATTCTTCGAATAATTGCAAGATATAGGAGCACACTGCAAATAATACTTTTCATAAGAGATACTAGTTATCCATTTTTCTACCATTAACTGATCAACCATATCTTTTACTGTTGAGTCTATCTTGAAACGACTTTGTTTTAAAACTGGCATTGTTAGAAATGTTTCACTTGTAGGAAAGAATGAAAGAAGTGTGTCTAAACATGTTTGATTGTAAAAACATTCGAATGTTGAATGAAGAATAGAATTGACTGGTAAACAGCTATGCATAATTCCAGGAATAGTTATGAAGACTATGTAGTCATCAGGAACATGCAGTTGAGTCGGTGCACGAAATATATTGATTATTTCCGAAGGCAGAGAACAATCAATGCTCTCTGAACATTCACACCATATAGTGTCTGACTGTGGAAACGTTAACACAGATCCAGTTACATACCATTTTCCGCTAGAATAAATTGCATACGGTTGAATCATATTTGTTTGAAGACCGGAAAAAAATTGATTAACTAAGATCAATATTTGCAATAAGTGCAATTGTGTTGCAAACTCTTTCGATGCTGTCAATTGAAGTCGTTCAAATGATGCACTAATTTCAGACTGAAAAGCAGATATCGATAAAACAGTTGGACTAATCAGAGATTGCTGATAAAATAAAGTAAAACTCTGCAATACATGACCTTTTGTCAGACGACATAAACTTGCAAGTGCCTGAAATATTGCACTCCCATCGGTCCGAAAATCATCAGTATAGAAATATGTAACATTCGAACCAGAATTAATGGCTTGAATCCATCGTTCAGAAACAAAATCACTTGAACAAACTTGATGAAATGTTGTTTGAATTGAAGCAAAATCGCCATAGGATAATGTCATTCGAGAACATGGACAATAAGTATCAACGGAGAAATTTTGAAATTGATCTTCTCTTGGATGTTGTAATGTAACAATAGTCGTTCGAGTTATTATTCGAAAAACTAATGCAATAATAAGAAGAATGATTATAAGAATGAGAAGAAAGATTCGAGTAGCAATGATATTTGACCGACGATCACGTTCTATTTCTTCATCAGTTGCTGTTTCAGAAGGTGATGAATTAAATACATTTAGATTGAGAAGATAAGTTTTTAACCAAGACATGACTTTAAGGAAAGGAGAAAATGAGAAATAACTAATTTTCTAGTATTTATATACGAGGAATGAAATCACAAATTATCTCCAGGAAATTAAAAAAAAACACGTCTGTTTGCAAAATAACTATTACTCATATCTTACAGGATTGATGATGATTTGTTAGAAAGAAGTTTATAATTATGTTTCTTAGAGACATTTTTTGATTCGGGAATTTCTTCTAAATTGAAATATTCTTTTTTTCATCACAAAAATTATCTTTTTTATCGGTGTATGTATTGAAGTTCTTCGTCATTAACTTTGAAAAAAAGAATATTGACGATATTTTTTACATCTATCGTTAAAAACTGCCAGCGAAAAGAAGAAAAAAATCGCAGTATAGTTGTTCACTATAAATTTTTAACAGCAATGTTCTGATTTTTGAAGAAACTAATTAACTTCATAAGATTGCTAAAAAAAGAAAAAGAGTTGGAAGAGAAAATCAGCGCATTTTAAAATGTCTAAGTATGAGTGTAGCGGAATAGAGAGCTCTATTTCGAAAACATAATTATGAGAAAATATTAATAATGATAAAGAAATGTTTAATTTTTTATAGTTCTAGGCGAGGATGTATATATATGACACTCTCATCATTAGACTCAGATGTTTCAAAAGTACAAAAATTGTAAAACTTTTTCAATGGTAAGGTACAAGATATAATTTTAAATTCTACCTATAATAATATATTTGTAAGGCATGAACATAATTAGAATCTATGGCAGAGATATACGCTGAACTTTAAAGCATGAGGGATTAGTGAGCAAGATACAGTGTAGAGGAGATAGACAGGAGACCAAATTCTCTCATCATATAAAGTAAAATTGTCAGCAGTTATCAATACATGTTGTTCCACTAACGAGGGAACATTTCCAAGTGTGAGTCTCAGTTTTAAATGGGATATATACCAGTTTGTAGAGCTCAACGAGCTGATTCTTGTGGTATATTTCGTTTTTGTCCATAGGCCTCAAATGAGAAAAATCAATCGATTTTAATAGTGAATTTCTTGCCTCGATAGTAGTAAGATATTTGTTAGGAAATCAAGAAATCAAGATTATTTGAAGTTCAAATCGTCGTATTAACATAGACAACGACACGTGCAATATATTTGAGTGCACTTCAATCAAATGTGCTTCATGACTTATTATTGTTAGTACATGATACTGTAATGCTATATTAAACAAATAAGATAACGATAGCTCTTTTCATTGTATTGTTATGCACTCATGATACATATCCCTTGTTTTCTCATTCTTTCTAGTATATTCTAATTGATTCTTTCTCTTTCTATTCTATGCTTATCAGCTATCAAAAAAATTCTACGACTTTCTAACATTTTCGAGTGAATCCTTTCTCCTTCTGTCGAATCTATATATATGTCGTAGGCCAATCTCGGATTCAGGCCAATCTGAGATTCGCCTAGGCCATTCTAAGATCCGAGTTTGAACTAGTCCAATCCTGGATTATCGAGAAAGTTTTCATTAAAACCCTCATAGCTTTTGATATAGACATCGGAATGAAATTTTTCTTGCTGAACTATGTTGAGGCAACAGTGTTTCTGGTATTACAATCGTTAAAGGAAATATTACACTCGGACTGTGACGCTCATGGATAAAGTCCCATAAAGCCTGGTCTTCAATGAAAAACTAGCCGTAACTTTATGAATTTTACTTTCATTTCTCCATTGATGATTGTAATACCTGAAACACTACTGCCTCAACATGGTTCAGCAGGAGAAATTTCACTCCGATGTCTATATCAAAAGCTATGAGAGTTTTAATGAAAACTTTCTCGATAATCCAGGATTGGACTAGTTCAAACTCAGATCTTAGAATGGCCTAGGCGAATCTTAGATTGGCCTGAATCCGAGATTGGCCTACGACATCTATTTCTAAATTCCTAATGTTATATGACCATGCCTATCTATAATATATAACTATAAGAATATCTATTCCTAATTCCTAAACTAACATGACCATGTCTATATATAAGATATATATAATAGAATATCTATTCCTAATTCCTATACTAACATGATCATGTCTATACATAAGATATATATATAATAGAATATCTATTCCTAATTCCTAAACTTATATGACCATGCCTATGTATGAGTTATTTTCGAATTGATATTATACAGTAAGTGATGCATTTATATTATAATTCGAATTAGGCAACTCATGACTATTTGATCATTATTCAACTAATATCATAGTAATAAAATTTCGTTAAGAACTGTTTTTGTTACAAATTAACTGGCTGCATTAGATCATAATGGGTGGGGGTATTTTTGCACTTCATTTTATTATCACTTAATACGCTGTATTAAAAAAAAAAAAAACGTAGCACAAGATGCAGCGTGAAAAGCTCTACAATTTACAAAGAACAATTGCAAGAAGATGTGTCAAGAAAAAAACAATCCGGTTTTCGCAACATTGGAATTTGGTCGCTTAGAGGTTTGTCCATTTTAAAAATGAAAAAGGCATCTATAAAATAAGTAGTCTTTTATAAGTTGTAGAGCTTTTGACGCTGAATCTTGTGATACATTTTGTTTTTTTAATGCAACGTATTAAATGAAAATAACATGCAAGGTCCCCCATTTTTTATGCCACATCTATTATGATCCAAATGCCACCAGTTAATTTTCAACAAAATTAGTTCTTATCGAAATTTTATCATTATAATATCAGTTAGATAGAGCAAAAGATGCTCTATCTATTCATATAAAAGAAAAGTTTTTTAAAGCATTCTATGCGAAAATAATATATGACGGTGCAATAGAATTAGCATTTATTTTAACGTTAGCTAATATATTTATGTAGAAATGGGAAAAAGAACTTGTTTTGTCACCAAACAACATCAAATGAAATCGATAGTCGGTAAGTGTCGTCCATTGACGAAGGTATGTCTCTTTTATCTGATGCTATTATTTTTACTATTTCTGAATATATTGACGATATCTTGTTTACTTCAAACGAAATCAGTAGATGCCATCAGTCAATCAGTTTCATCCCAATATGAAATTAGTTCGTCAACTTGGTAGAATTGTATGATTTCTCAATGTTTATATCAAAAATAATAATATCATATGCCTTCACACATCTCCTTATCTATTTTTTGTGTACACTCTTTGATTCTTTTTTTCTCTCTCATTGAACCTGTTTTTATCTTGATTTATTCGAAGTAAAAACTCACCAAAAAGAAGAAGCAAAAGTGAGAACCTCTGATACCTAAAAACTTCGATTTTTCATGGAGCGTCTCTTAAAAGTATAGTATTAATAATTTTATAGCAAAGTTTTTTCGTTCGTGTTGTTGTCAGTTCACGAGGCACAATATAATGATTATTGTAAGGAAATGTCAAGTTCATTATCATAAAAAAATCGAATATGATCCTCATTTTTCAATAATCGTTGAGGTTTGACTTGAAGAGGAATCGCTTTGCTAGTCATCAATATTTTTTGTCGGAAAGTCGAGAATGTTCCACTTCGAACAAGAACACAAATAAGAGGACCCAGCGTTCCTGTATTCCGTATTCGATGATAAGAATGATTTGCCTTGCAAAGATGTCGTTCGACGTCCGAATCGGCATTATTTTTTAGAATTTGCAATTGTTGTTTATTCATCTTGCGTTCGTCTGCATCGATCATCTCTAGAAAGATCACGTAGTGAGGTGGAAATGTATCGAGTTTCGAAAACGATGTGAAATCACGTAGCTCAACAGTTATCCCTTGATCTTTCCAGTCGTGAATTGTTTGTTGAAGAGCATCAATTAGATGTTCTTCGCTAGTTTTTTCTCCAGCGGTATCCAAAACAGTTCCAATACGATATCCAATGGAAATGAGTGGAATTCGAGGAATTTCTACTGGTTCTAGAGGTAATGGAACTAAATCATTTGCTCGAGAAAGAAATCGCGTGCAATTGATCATATCGCCCATTCGATATCGAACTAATCCACCTTCAGTTGTGACAACCAATTCATATCGATTTCCAGGTTCGATCTCTGAGATGAGAAGAGTCTTTGGTTGAGTCTAAACAAGAAGAAAAAAAAAGCTCATCCATATGGAATCAAACAAACTCTCAATGTTTAGAAGATAACCTACTTCGTGTATGTCTTCTTCTTTAATGAATTCGAAAAACGCAGATGTTGGCGAGAGAATGTACTCGTCTGTATGAATACTTGCTAGAGATCCAAATAATCCTTCACTAGAGGCGTACAGGATCATGTTAATTATACGCAATTTTTTTCCACAATAAAATTGAATCTCATCTTTGTACATGGCAAAAGAGCTTCCTATTGCAGTGCTCGCATAAACTAAAGTCGGCCAAAGACGATGCAGAATGCCAGGAACATCTCTTTTGAGACATTCTTTTCGAATATGTTCAGCACGTTTCATTCTATATGTCAATCCTCCATATTCTGTGGTTATGTTATTCAATGCTCGATTTAATGTTGTTCTCAATTTTGAATCATGAATATTGTCTTGAATAAGAGAACTATCATCAAAACTGGCAGAGGAAATGCAACGACTAATTTCTTCAACGTATTTCTCCATGATTTTGATAGTATGAATGAAAGTCGAACCAAATAGAACCGAATATGAGAATAAATCAGGAACTGCCAATGCAAAAACGAGTTGAACGAATGTACTTATCTCAAAATCAGTGATTTTGTTGATCAAATCATATGTTACGACATTGTAAGCAGACATTAGTGTTTTAAGTGCAAAACTAGTCTGAAGATCAGCCGGAACGACTGAAATACTTAAAGCAAGTGCACCAATTGGTGTGCCGTCTTTGGATTTGGGAAACATTTCATATTTTTTAGCAGTACACAGAGTGAATGATCGTTGTTTAGGTGAAGGGTACAATGATGGAAGACATCTCCAAACTGCGCAAGCTCCAATACGTAGTAACGTAACATACGTTTTCGGTATTCCTGCAGCCATTGGAATTAATTTGCTTTTTCCTGTTGTCCCAGAGGTTGTTATAAAATAGATGATCTTATTAGAAGTGAGTAAATTCTTCTCTCCATTTTGGACTATGCGATCGACGTAATCACGATAGTCGGCGTAGGTAGTCAGTGGAATTTGCTTTCGAAACTCATCGATTGATGCGTATCCTCCTTGTCGACACGAAGAGGATAGGAACGAAATTGATCGATCCACAAAGAATGCACATGAATGATTATTTTGAAGGATTTTTGCCAATAAGTCATTGTTAACCTTCTGCAGATTACAAAGAGAATTTCGGTAGTATGATACGAACATGTCTGTATCTAATCCTCGGAGCTTTGAGTCAATCACTCGCTTGCGTAATTGTATTCCAATAAATCTTTTGACAACATATTTGAGATATGATGAGGAAGGACCAAAAACAAAGATAGTGATGGCAATAAGTATGCCGAGCAGCAATGAAAAGCAGAGAATATTTAAATTTTGCTGTAAAAGTGCATTTTGCAGCTGCGAGAGCATGGATTCCATGTTTCGATGTAACTGTTAACGGGAGATTTGTTTTGACTAATAGATAATCAGTGTCTGCTTTTATTTTCCAAAAGATTCATTATTTATAAGTAAATGGGTTATGAAAAAATCAAGGAGACAAACGTGAAAGCGAGGAATCAATGCCTGAATAATATAAAGAGAAGAGAACGGTTAAAAAATAGCAATGGTGGAAGAAAGTATACAAGAAGAAAACACATCTTTATTGTATATGTCATCTATAGGATATAATGACAGGTGGTCCATAAAGAATGGCGGTTTCAGTATTTCGTGAATATTTGATGTAGTTTCATCCCTCAAATTTCGACTTTTTTGTAAAAAGATTCCCCATTCAATTCTCTACAAAAACATGTGAAAAGACTTTACACAAAATGTGACCGTGAAACCCTATGTGGTGAACACTGGTATACCCTGAAAAGACCATTCTTCACAATATTTTATATCGCTTTTTTTTTTCATTTTACGCGACGATATGACCAAATCTAGAAAGATGGAAGGTGCCATTGTGTAGCTCTCAGAAAGCCCTATCAGTTGGACGGTTATTGAAATATTCCAACTTTCAAACTTGCATGAATACAAATAGCACTCATCCGACAGATTAGCTCACCCTTTTCTGAAACCTGGTAAACATGCGGTCAACACTCTAAGAGAGTAGTTTAGCCTAAATCTGATAATGACTTCTCCAGCTCAAATGTCATTAGTTGCTTCACAAAAATACCATCCTTTCTCCTCAAATCTTCCTTCTGAAACCTCTCCTGCCGAACCTACAGAACCAGCTCACAAACAGTTGTTTGAACTATCCCGGTCTTGTCGCTCCTATGATTGTGTGTTTCTTCCGTAAATAAAATCATGTTGCCCGACTGCAGAGGCTCTCTCATGGAATCCATATGATAAGAAAATTCGGCCTATATCTTTGGATAAAACTTTTCGAGTTTCTACCAAAAGAAACAGCACTGTTACACATCTATAAAATCGACAATATAGAAGATGCAGGAGATGAGTTCTTTTATTGCATTCTTATCTCCTTTTATCTCTTGATGAAAGTCCTTTTTCATTAGAATTATTCTGATCACGGGTTGCAAGATGTGATTTCGCATAAATATGTGATCACAATATTGCCACAGAACATTGGCACATTCTCGACGTTCCATGAGGATTCTACGAAATACTGACAGACTCTTAATTGGCCCAATTCTAAGAGACTTTTTCATCAGAAGATGACGAGGCATGAGCGTATCCCTACGAAAGTTGCAGTATATATCACTCTACTCCGGGTATTAGTAATTTACGCGAACAACACGAACACCCAACTTTGTAAGACAGCATATAACTCACCATTACGAACACCCACACGTTGGGGAGTTAAGCTCACGAACACCCACAAACACCCACTTTGTACGAATAATCGTGGAAAACCACCGTCAATAAACATGCAAAAATGACCCCCCACCATACGAACACCCAGAATTTCCCCCATTATCCACGTAAACCACCCAACTTACCATTACGAACACCCACAGTAAGGGAGATTCTGGGTATTCGTATGGTGGGGGGTCATTTTTGCATGTTTATTGACGGTGGTTTTCCACGATTATTCGTACAAAGTGGGTGTTTGTGGGTGTTCGTGAGCTTAACTCCCCAACGTGTGGGTGTTCGTAATGGTGAGTTATATGCTATCTTACAAAGTTGGATGTTCGTGCTGTTCGCTTAAATTACTAATACCCCTCTACTCCTTATCCAAAAACGAAGAAATTTCATCAATAGATGATGATAGATGGAGGTGTGGGAAATGAGCTCATCTCCAGAATCTCATCATCTTTACGAATGTCTCTCGCATCCCGGATTGTATCAATATGTGATACTACTCTCAAAGACGTTCTAGAACTTTGCATATATGTCTCCAAGAGCTTCTCGGCCCGAAACAAGAAAGAACCGCAGTTAATGAGAACTCAACTAAAAACAACAACACGTTCCTTTGAGCAAAACACATGGTACTATAAAGCATGAACAGTAGTATTATTTTGAAAAAAATTAGGGCATCATAAACAGACCGATTTTTCTCATCGCTACTTATCACTGGCTCTCACACGACATGAGAATCACTAGATATGCAAGAATCGAAGTACTTTTTGGCGTACGATCAGAATATATTGATGATACCAATCTACTTACGATCAAAGTATTAGTTAAATACGTGAGGTTGTATTGTGTTTGATTGATGATCGGCTGTCCCACCTATTATATAGCTATATCATCGAAAGAAAATGAGTGGGTTTTATCCCAGCCAATGTTTGCTTATGTGTAAAAAGGAAGTATCGTCTCTTCCATAACGTGGATGAAACTTAATGTTTAACTGATGATCGACTGTCTCACCTATTGTACGGATATATGATCGAAAGAAAATAACTGGATTTTTTCCAATCTACGTTTGTTTATGTGTAGAAAGGAAGTATCTTGTCTTTCACAACGTGAATGAGACATAATGTTTGATTGATGATCGGCTGTCTCACCTATTTTACGAATGTATGATCGAAAGAAAATGAATATTAAAAATCATGTTGTTTCTGAAAGAGTAAAACTTGGATCATCTTCTCATGCACTTATCTCAATTTCGAAATTTTTGACGAAAATTGACTTTTTTGAAGGTGACTTAATGTTGTATTATAATATATATACGAAATTCATCAAATAACCCTTCTATTTTTCTTTATTTTGTCTTAATTAACTATCCATATATAAATACAATAATATTTGACTTTCGTTAAATTTTTTCGACGGTTTTTATTACAAGCTCTTCTTACCATGGGAAGAAAAACTGTAAAAACTTTTATAAACACTTAGTATGATTGAGTACCAAAAATAAGTTAATTATTGTTAAATATTTATAGTAATAAGCAAATAACAAAAAGTTATTTAGTTGGGATATTGACTTTTAATTTTTAGTTGAATTCTCTCTATAATTATAATATCCAACACACATTTGATTTCTCGTAGATAGATACCCGAAAAAATCGTTTATCGATAGCACATTTTTTTTTTTTCTTCTCAATCTATGGGTGAAATATTACTCGTTCTTTGAGTAGGTATTTGCCTAAACTATGCACATGATGTGTAATATAACGTCACTGGTTAATGAATATTTATTCAGGTGAAAGAACGGAAGTAAGATGCATAACCTTGCCTATATAATGCTTAATTATTTATGTGCACAAAGTATAAACATCTCACTGTGGGTAAAAAGAGAAAAGCAAGCGACGAAAAAGACGATTAAGCAAAACATATACATTATCTTACATCGGCTGCTTTCATTAATAACGAGTGTGCAATGAATAATAATCAAAATTCGGTGATATCTAGAAAAAATGAAGAGATTATTGATGTAGATGAAAATGGAATTATTGTTAATCAGTATGGTAAACGATAATCTTGATTATAAAATGCTTGTTTCCTTATATATAGTGTGAATTTGTCGAATAACGAAGAAAATTCAAATGAACAAAATTCCTCTCAAAAATTATATACTAAAAAAAAAGATGCAAAACGTGTTGAAGCTGTGAGTCTGGCAAGTTTGGTAGGAGATTATTATTCTTTGTTGTTTAATAAAAATTATAACATATATTTCAGTTTCGATACGCAACATCGGTTGATATAATATTTATGTTAGTTGGTACTGTAGGAGGTATTGCTCAAGGTATTCTTTTCCCATTACTGATACTTCTGTTGGGAGAACTTATAAATACATTTACTAATCGAACAACTGAATTGTGTACATTTAATTATACAGCTCTTGCTATCGAATATTGTCCACTAGATTATCAATTAACAGTATCGAATTTTTATTCGTCATTATTGTATGTATATGTTTAGAAAATAAATTTTTATAAGAATAATAACTATGTATAGTGTTTGCCATTTTAATACAACTAATGCAACAGCATTTGATTTTCAAAGTGCAGCAAAAAACCAAGTGAATTTTTTAGTTGCCATTGGTTGTGCTAGTATTGTATCAAGTTATATTCAAGTGATCTTTTGGAATATATCAGCTGAGCGACAGACAAGAGCTATTAAACAAAACTTATTTCGATCGATTCTTCGAAAAGAAACTGCTTATTTTGATAAACATAAAACTGGTGAATTGAATACGATACTGACAGACCATGTTGATAAAATTCATAATGGAATTGGAGACAAACTTGGTTCAGCATCACGATCGGCATCCGCAGTTATTACTCGACTTATAATTGGCAAGTTTATTTCTATATCTATATACTAACGCTCAGTCTCAGATTTGCCTAAGCCAACCCATATTAGGGGTGTCAGGGTTCCGTTCCCGGGAACCCACCTCACGATCCGCTTTTCTGCGTTTTTAAGCCGAATTTATCATCCACAGACCTTCTAGTTGTCTTTTACAGAAAGTTGTTATGGGTTTCCGGGTTCTTGGGAATAGAACACGAAACTGACACCCCCAACCCATATAAAACAAACCAAGGCAAAAATCAAATTTTAATAGATATTTTTGCAATTTAAGAGAGCTTCCGTGACAAATCAGACACCTTGCATGGAAGGGGACCGGGGGAAAATTTTTCTTTTTCGATTTTGACATTTTGGTTAGAAAAAGCATTCAGTTTTATCTTCAAATCTCAATTTTCTCGATTTTCTACTGAGAGGAAAAAATTTTAGCTGTAAAATCTTTTTTTTCATCTGATTGATATGTGCGATTTTTCTCAAAATTGCGAGATAATTCATACTTTCCAGTTTTCTTTCTAGCAACTCGACAAATCTTGTTCATTCTAATTTCATTTGATGGTTTTTGAGTTATTCTACAAAATTTGAATGACCACTCGCCGAGAATCATATCATTTCAGTGCCAAACCAATGGATTTTGCATTTTCACAATAAATTCTATCTGTATTTCAGATCATTTGGATGAGTTTGAGCGCAAATAATCGTATTTAAGAGGTCCCAAGCAATGACCTATTAGATATACCACTCATTTTGACATGAGATGGACATATTACGCAGAAGAAATTTTATTTAAATCAAAAGCAAGATGCAAAAAATTTCGAAAACTACTGCCAATGCCCGAGGGCAATACTACTTAGGCTCAAAGTGGGAGCCCACAAGCGATAGAAAACTAGATGACAAGAATAGTTGTATTTCTATAGGACCTATGAAATTTCTCTATATTCATTAACATGTTAAAAAGTGATTTTGAATGTGTCAGTATGTAGGATACCTGCGGTAGTATAAATTCGCAAAATTTTGTTAATAAAAACATTGTTATTGAATAATGACAAAATACACAATGTACAGGCACAGCTATGTCTACGATCATTCTTCACCTTAGAAAGTCTCTGTTGTAATTTGTAGGTCTCAATAATGGA
The DNA here is from genome assembly GCA_022393335.1 of Macrotrachela quadricornifera. Lineage (NCBI taxonomy): Eukaryota > Metazoa > Rotifera > Eurotatoria > Philodinida > Philodinidae > Macrotrachela > Macrotrachela quadricornifera. The sequence goes on along the minus strand of JAJEKB010021442.1, from coordinate 1,735,209 downwards.
ATAGTTTTAGAAGCTAAAATTTTAGGAGCTTTCAAATCTGGCTTGGGGCTATATACTGGGAAAATTTTATTGAATTCAAGGTATCAATTAAGCGCATGATACGAGAAAATTTTTTCATTTAATTCTTTCGAGAAGGAAATATTTCTTTGCACTGGAAAATTGAAGATTTACGAGACTTACTTTCTCCTCGATTTGTTGAATTTATACCAAGCCAAAAATTTATCTTTTAGCAGTGTCCCATGCGTTTCAATTGAAGCTAGAGAAAATCTTTATTTTGAGAAATGAATTTGTATACCCATTCTCGTAGCCACACTTACTCTCTTAACCCTCGTTCACTGTTTCCCTACTTGCATGCCACCGATCTGACATCAACATAAAAACTCGGATTTATTTTAGTATCCCAAAACTTTTGAAAAAAATGGGTCTTGTAAATGGTTGTTTCTCTTCTAAATACTCTGAACAAAATGCGAACTTTTAAGAATGATCTTAACTTAAAACGACAAATACCAACAGAATAAATTGTGCTCAGATTATCAAGATCATATCGAAGTCTACTTGCAGTCTAAAGATAGGGTTAATCAACTGAAACATTGGGAAATGTTTCCTTATTAATCTATTTCATCAATCCGATATTGAATACTAACATATATATTTATACATGAGCAGAAGGATGTTATTTTCGATATATTTATCTTATAGCTTTTGCTAAAGGATGGAAATTAACATTAGTTATGTTATCTGTAGCTCCATTACTTTTTATTGCAATGCTTCTCTTTGCCAAAGTATGTGTTTTATTTTCGAAAAACGATTAACATGTATAATCAAAATACTTTTTTTAGGCTACTGCTAAACTTACAGCAATGGAATTAAAAGCTTATGGAAAAGCTGGAGCAATAGCTGAAGAAGTATTTAGTTCAATTCGTACTGTTTTGTCTTATAATGGACAACAACGAGAAGAGAAAAGGTTGGATTTGAATACTAAATATTCTTGTTGTTGCTATCCTACAAAAATATATTTATTTTATATAGATATGAGCAACATCTTGAAGAAGCTAAAAGAAATGGTATAAAGAAAGGTGCAATCAGTGGTTTTACAAAGGGCATTATATGGTTTGTCATCTATTGTGCATATGCATTAGGTATTTAGTCTACACTTATGATTAACTTATTCTGTACATAATATATCGCTTTACAATAGGATATTGGTATGGAGCAAAATTAATTTGGAATGAAGAGTATAGTATTGGTAATGTGACGACTGTAAGTTGAAAACGTCCAGGTAAAAAGACTCGTCGTCGCACATTCTTAGAATATGGATTAAAAATTGAGAGTCATATGGTTTTTTTGTCACTGGGCTAAAAGCTTATTAAATATTTCTCTACAAAACATCTCTTACAATCATTGTTGCAATAATCTTTTGAGCAACAGTTATTATTTTTAGATACTCTTTTCTATTATCTATGCTGTTTTCAATTTGGTTCAAGTAGCTCCACATTTTGAAGCCTTAATTCAAGCACGAGTTGCTGCTTACATTGTATGGGAAATTATTGATATAGTAAGTAGACATTCGACTTTCACATGAATACTTAATTTCTTACGGAACCATTTTATAGCCCTCTAAAATCAATAGTGAATCAGAAATAGGTCAAAAAAAAGATGACCTAATCGGTAATATCCATTTTTTAAATGTCTGCTTTTCGTATCCATCACGACCTGATGTTCAAATTCTCAATGGAATTTCATTTGAAATGAAACGTGGTCAAACTATTGCTCTTGTTGGATCATCTGGTTCGGGAAAATCAACATGCGTACAACTATTTCAACGATTCTATGATATTGATTCGGGTTCAATCTTGATTGATGGACAACAAATCACTGAGTACAATTTAACATGGTTAAGAAATCATATTGGTGTTGTGAGTCAAGAAACAATTTTATTTCAAGCAACTATTCGAGAAAATATCTTATTTGGAAGAGATACAGCAAGTGATGTAGAGATACGCGAAGCAGCAAAAATGGCTAATGCACATGATTTTATCGTGACCTTACCTGATGTAAGTCATATATCAATCATGATTATTTTCTTATCTTTTTCTATTTTCAATTCGACTATATGTGTACAAATTTCTAGAAGTACGAAACTCTAGTAGGTGAGCGTGGAAGTATGCTCTCAGGTGGACAAAAACAAAGAATTGGTAAGTATACATTTGATATATGTATGAGAAATGTTGATAATCTTTCTTTCTAATGAAATTCTTTGTAGCCATTGCTCGAGCATTGATTCGAGATCCAAAGATTTTATTACTTGATGAAGGTAAATATTTGTTTACTTTTATTTTTACCAATCTATTATCTATTCCTATTATTATTACAGCTACTAGTGCACTTGATAATGAAAGTGAAAAAATAGTTCAAGAAGCTTTAGATCGTGCTGCTGGAGGTATATTATATATGAACAGTTCATGCACATTGAAAGTATACCCTTTGAGGTTAGTTTTTAATCTATTAAGGTACTTAGAGACTCAATAAATCCTATTTTTCTGAAAAAAAATATGAATTTTCGGTATGAGAATCCCAAATTCAACTAACGAGGGAACATATCCAAGTGTGAGTCTCAGTTTTAAATGGGATATATACCAGTTTGTAGAGCTCGACGAGATGATTCTTGTGGTATGTTCCGCTTTTGCCCATAGACCTCAAATGAGAAAATTAATAAGCTTTATTTGCACAGGATAATACTGGAAATCTCGAATTTTTAAGCACAACAGTCTCACAGAAACGCAATTTTATAACTTTTTATAGTAGTTTGAGCCGCTGATTCTCACATATCACACCCAAAACTATTTAAAGAAACGGTGCTTTTTATATTCTCAAAGTTATCTTTGTGCATGGCAATATTATTTACATGATAGGATTTGACCAACCGAAGTTGTATAAGAGAGCTTTTTTCTACATTCCGAAGTTTAAGCTTTATCATTTTCCTGTTTTGAGTTGCATAGACTATTATTTTATCGTTTCATTCGTTTTATTCGGAATACATATTAAGAATATGATCAATGAAAATGATACGCGGTGAAAAAATGTTCGAAACACAATATTCGTCTACAATGACTACAACAAATAAATGCACTGTGTTCACAATTATTATTTGAGCAACTGTCTGCATCAAAAGAAAAACAAACTTCTGTAACGCTTGAAAAATTCGAGTATTGTTTAGGAATGTAACCGCAAGTTGACCATGCGTATGAAATCACTGGTTTAAAGAAAGAAGAACTCACGAGGGAACCTTCCCAGGTGCCGGAATGCTTTCGAGTCGGGACTTAGCTCATCTTATAGATCCTAGTGAGCTGTGTCTATGGTAAAAATATTTCGTGCTTATGGCTTGTTTCTGAGGAGATATCGAGCTTTAAGTGAATTTTCTCTATAGTGTCTTGACTTTGGCAGAAAAGCTATACTTTTTAATTCTGATTTGAAACTTTGCCTACATAAAGGTCTCAGCTACGCTAGCTTGCATAAAAAATTTTAGAAGTTTTGGACGAAGTCTCTTCCAGATATGGAACTATCAGCGTACAGTCTGTCTTTGATAGATAATATATAAAGTATGCGGTTTTTTCAAAACTCCATATCTGGAAGAGACTTCGTCCAAAACTTCTAAAATTTTTTATGCAAGCTAGCGTAGCTGAGACCTTTATGTAGGCAAAGTTTCAAATCAGAATTAAAAAGTATAGCTTTTCTGCCAAAGTCAAGACACTATAGAGAAAATTCACTTAAAGCTCGATATCTCCTCAGAAACAAGCCATAAGCACGAAATATTTTTACCATAGACACAGCTCACTAGGATCTATAAGATGAGCTAAGTCCCGACTCGAAAGCATTCCGGCACCTGGGAAGGTTCCCTCGTCAGTTGATTATGAGCTAAACTTTGTAGTTTGATTATAGTATCACGACTTCTTAAATCAACATCTAATTCATCTTGAGACACATGATGATATATTCTTTTCGTTAACACTTTCCATTGTCGGAAAAAATAAGTATCACACGATTGTATAGTTGATGTTGCTTTTCTAGGTATCACTAATAATTTACATGACTGTCCTTTTGTTAGGTTATTCTCATATACAGTAATGTCCGCCTGCGGTGACCATTGATCGACCATAAGAAGGAATCGATTGCTGACTACTTTATCGAGAACTTCTTTAATCCAGTATTCCACTAAGGATTTGTTTAACTTTCCAGTTGTACTACAACTAGTTACTATATTTGATGCTGAAAAGACCGCTCTTGTAATTGAAAACCTACCCATAGGTTCCTGAAGACAAATAAAAACAGGACTGGGCAACTGACCAGCGGCACTAATGATCGGCATAGCTGTATAGGAATGGCTTATAGCATTCAAAGATTTTACAGATAGATAAGTTGCTTTCTCTCCTTCATAAGATAATGTACGGTTCGAAGGCATTTCGTAATTAAAACCAGATTGATCAGCATTTAACACAAAATCAAGCTTATATTTTGGTATATGTTTGGTTGCCTCAGCGACAAAATCATCAGCAGTCTGTTTAATTATCGATTTATCAACAACTTCTGGATGATAAATGAATTTTGTCACTTTTCTGGAAGATATACCGTTGCGTTTTTTGAAATTGAGAAGCCAATAGCTACTTGCTTTAAATCCATCTATATTTTCTGTTTTTGCTTTGGATAACGCCCATCGCTTCACGTCAAGGTCATGTACAGGTAAATTGTTATTACGAGCAGAGCGAAATCTATCAAGTACAAAATGCTCTACATGCTCCAATTTTTGCCGGCGGTTTCCGTTATTTGCAACATATTCTCGAAATCGATTTAATTGCATAGGATGTGTAACTCGTCGAAAAGCATGCTGTACGGTTGTAAAAGCAATACCTGGACGAGCAAAGTCGACAACCCTTTGCATATATTCTAAACTGAACCGACGATTTTCGACTGCTTGTTGCTCTTCATCGTCTTCGATTTCAATAGGATAGTCCGGGTCAAAATGATCGACATCAGAAACTTCGAGAGAGTCTTCTGTCTCTATTGTGAAGCTGTCACTGTTGGAAAGGTCCTCTAATAGATCGAGAAGATTGTTTGCGATCGATATCTCTTCTTCTGTGGTGCTTATTGAATGAACACTTGACCTTTCTAATGCTTTTTCATATAAATGTTTACATATATTAATGACGTTCGTCATGGAGAAATAAGTTTTGATGAAATGAAATCTGAGAGAATATTAATCAAAAGATTTATCATGAACTATTTTCCAAATAACGGGGTATATATATATATATATCGATAAGCATAGAACAGAAAGTGAAAGAATCAATTAGAATATACTAGAAAGAAGGAGAACAATAAGAGATGTGTATCATGAGTGCATAACAATAGAACGAAAAGAACTATCGTTATCTTATTTGTTCAATATAGCGTTACGCTATCACGTACTAACAGTGATAAGTCGTAAAGTACATTTGATTGAAGTGCACTCAAATATATTGCACGTGTCGTTGTCTATGTTAATACGACGATTTGAACTTCAAATCATCTTGATTTCTTGATTTTCCAACAAATATCTTACAGCTTATCTAGGCAAGAAATTTACTATTAAAATCGATTGGTTTTTCTCATTTGAGGTCTATAGGCAAAAACAGAACATACCACAAGAATCAGCTCGTCGAGCTCTACAAACTGGTATATATCCTATTTAAAACTTAGACTCACACTTGGATATGTCCCCTCGTAAGTCTTTGCGTCAATTATAACCAATTTTACGCACTCTATCTGAAACTAATGTTTATTTACCAAATTGCATGAAGGATTTCGGCAAAGATTTGATTGGATTTTAGGGGTTCTTATGTCGAAAATTTATAGTCTTTCTGCAAAAAAAAAATAGGATTTATTGCATCTCTAAATGTTCTATATAGAGGAGAAAAGAACAAAACGCAGTGCATCGTTTGGTATATTTACATTGAACATCAAATGCATTATTAAAAAGTGACGTTTGTTTTTTCTATAAATACCGGATGTCAATAATGTTGTAACGTTTTTTAATTTAACATATATCTTGGCTTAGGTAAATAATAAAACTTTGAATTCTTTTCCAAAAGATACGTCGTGAATAGTTCTACAACACCTTTATGATTGAATTCCTTTTAATCTCTTTCAATGGTTTTTCTTTTACTCAAAATGAACAAATTACATGGTAGAGTTACTTCTCATGATTCTTGAGAACTTTTCTGATTTCCTATAGGATCTATTTTTTTTATAATATACTTCTTACATTTTAAACTGCATTTGATGTTCAACTTAAATATATCAAAAGATGCAGCACGTTTTAGGCTTTCTTTCTATATATAGCTGGTTAATAGATAAAAATATAGTAATAAAAAGTCAATGGGTACATTTTCAATATGCATAGACTGTATTTATATGATATAGAAATATTTACATGTTGAGATTGTTTATTATGATTAGGTCGAACAACATTAATAATTGCTCATCGTTTATCAACAATTCGTAATGCCCATAAAATTATTGTAATGCAGCAAGGTCAAGTAGTTGAAGAAGGTGATCATGACTCATTGATGCAAGCTCGTGGAACCTATTTTAGTCTTGTTGAACAACAAAGTTTACGAGAAGCTGAAGAAGAAGAACGATTAACTCTTGAACGACAAGAAAATATGCGAATAATTTTAGCTGATCGAATTTCAGAAAATGAATTAGATTTAACAAGAAAACGTGCTTCAACTATTACTAGTTTAACTCCATCAGTTCTAGCTGCATTGTATGGAAAAAAGCAGAATCGCACGACAGATGAAGCGAATAATAGTGAAACAAAAAAGAAAAAAGTAAAAAAAACTAGAGTTAGTCCAATTCTAATACATATGATTTGATTAGAAAAAAAAGGCAAATGCTACTTTAAAAATGTTAATGATGAATAAACCAGAATGGATATTCATAGTATTCGGATGTATTTCATGTTTATGTAATGGTGGTATTCAACCAGCATTTGGTATTATTCTGAGCAAACTAGCTACAGTAAGTTTTTTTCATTCTATTTAGATTTTCATACAGAAATATTTATGTTATTGAATAGATTTTTCAAGAATGTGATAGAGAAATTCAAAAAAATCGAGTTTTACTCTATGTACTTTTGTTTATTGGTTTGGGTATTATTATGTCAATAACGACATTTCTTCAAGTACGTTTTTCTATTTGAATTATTTCATATATGAGGAATTTCATTTGTGATTGACATGACTTTACAGAATAAAAATGCACAAAGTATGCGTAATAAGTTCTGATTCTTTTCAAATAACATACTTTTCTATTTCTTATCGTGAAAGAGGTACAAGTAATCCAAAATAATACAGAGTTTTTTGATTTATTATCACAAACACCATGAATAAAAACATTATAGTTATACGAGACTGATCGAATAACTATAATGTTCTTATCCCTATTGTTTGTGATAATAAATCAAAAAAGTCCGTATTATTTTAGGTTATTTGTATTTCTTTGACGATAAGAAGTGAAAAAGTATTTTATTTGAAAAGAATCAGAACTGATTACATGTCCTTTATATGTCTGGATTTGAAGTTTTTCGAATTCGTTTTTTATGTATTCGATGTATGTTGACGTACTCTGAATAACTTAAGTAACTCAAAAGAAAACATTTTCAGTGGTCAAATCGCTTTTGGGCGAAGTATGTACGCAAACAATAGATCCCAATGAGTTATTAAATACTCTAGAATGGTTATAGGACCTATCATCTATGGACAAAATTTCAGTTTGAAATTCAATTATTCAAGAGTTCGAATGAATCCAATGCTGAGATAAGAAAAAATTGAGTAAAGGGCCCATAATTCTTCAATGGAAGGCTAGAAAACCAAATTATTCCAGAGTACTTAATAATTCATTGAGATATGTCGCTTGCGCACATACTTCGCCCAAAAGCGATTTGATACCTGAAAACATTTCTTCGTGAGTTGCAAGATATACAGTGGTGAATTCTTGCGACAGCTCTATCTCACCTTTGCTTTGTGCTATAGGTTTGAAAACTTCTTCACAAACTGGAGGACTACTTAGCAGTTATTGCTAAAATTTTCAACTAAATTGATAGAGCCTAACTGATATTTATCAATGCCACATTGAATATTAGGGCTTTCTGTCTATCGGAAGTTTACAATGTAAAGACCAGATCTCCATTATTTCTTGTCAAATTTGGACTGAAGATAGCTACAAAGATGGGCTTTTAATAAGCCTTTTTATAGGGTATTTATGGTTGATAAATCCCTTTTGTGCGATTATTTTTGCGGTAACTCAAAGAATTTAGCATATTTTGTTAAATGGTAGAAAAAAGTATTATATTCGTTTGCAAATTGATAAGCGCTTTAAACGATTATTCTACAGATTTTGTTCAATGTAGTAATTAGGTCAAGAAAATCGATTTTGAATAGGCAATTTTTTAGAATATGATCTTTCTGAAACTTTTACGATAAATGTTGATCGAAGAGTGAAGTTCATTCCGAAATTCTTGAACTTATCTCTGACAAGATTAGAAAGTTATTCACTAAATAACTTTCCATTAATTAATTAACTTGCTAATAAATTATAATTTGATATGAGCTTAAAGAGTCAACATTTTTACATATATTTGTGCTAAAAGAACTTGTTTAGAAGAATAACCTTTGTAAAGAATCACAGTTAAATGAGAGATAGTCATGTCTCATTTTATCCGACATTATCCGTATGTAAACTCTTTGTTTTTAAATATTATTCAGGGTTTTCTATTTGCTTGTTCGAATGAAGCTCTGACGAAAAGATTACGCTCTAAAGTATTTCATGCGGTTCTACGCCAAGAAATTGCCTATTTTGATAATCCAAAAAACAATACAGGCGCATTATGCACACGTTTAGCAACTGCAGCATCTGCTGTACAAGGAGTTACTGGTATCCGTATTGGAACAACGTTACAAACTTTAGCTTCACTTGGTGCTGGCATTATAATTAGTTTAGTATTTTCTTGGCAATTGGCATTGCTGACTATCGCTTTTGTTCCATTTATGATTATTGGAAACTTTTTAAAAAAACATTTAACAATTGGATTTGCCAGCAAAGATAAACAAACATTTGAAGATGGTGAAAAGGTTTGACAATCTTTAAAATAATGAATATCATTCATTTGATTATACATTTTATAGATAGCAATTGAATCTATACAAAATATTCGAACAGTTGCACAATTAACAAAAGAAGATTATTTTTATGCAAAATATTGTACACTTCTTAAAAGTTCTCAAGGGTATGGTAGTTATTTTATAAATTTAATCGAACACCTATTGTAATTATAGGTCGTCTATAAAACGAGCACAAATTCTTGCTTTATCCTTTGCGTTAACATACTCAGTCATATGCTTTAGTTTCGCGGCATTATTTAGGTTAGGTGCATATTTAGTGGAGCAAAATATAGTCTCATTGGAAGATGTTTTGGTGTAAGAATGAAAATCTTCTCGATATGGTAACTTTGTTTTATTTTAGGTGTTTGACTTGTATTACATTCGGTGCACAAAACGTTGGAGAAACAGCATCAGTGTAAATATTCGAAATGATTAAGCCAAAAATAAAATCATGAACACTTTTCTTATCTTATTAGATCTTCAGATTATACTAAGGCAGTACAAGCTGCTGAAAATATTTTAGAGATACTGAAGCGAAAACCAACTATTGACAATGGATCAAGCGATGGTGATGAAATTGTTAGTTAATATCAGCAATTTTTCATGCTATTGACTTCGTTTTTTCGTTAGCCTAACTTTAGTGGACAATTAGAATTTGACAATGTTTATTTCATCTATCCAAATAGACCTGAATCAATTATTCTTAGTAATTTCAAATTCAAAATCCAAACTGGTAGGTTATCTTTTCTTTCATCCATTCATTCATATCAATGTATCTTTTCTTTTCCGAGGTCAACAAGTTGCACTCGTCGGTGGGCATCATCTTTTTTCTTCTAATATCTTCAACTTTAATATATTCATTTATCTCCATAGGTGCATCTGGCTGTGGAAAGTCAACTACTATTCAATTAATCGAACGTTTCTATGACACAAATGTTGGTCATCTGGTAAAGCAATCTCGTTCTTTTCTTTCTTAAAAAATCGTTTTTCTTTATAGTTCGCTGATTCAAAAGATATTCGAAGTCTTAATTTGCAATGGTATCGATCACAAAGTATGTATAAAAAGTAATTCGTTATTTATGATATATATACATATAGATATCTTTGTTAGTTGGTATTGTTTCACAAGAACCAATTTTGTTTGATATGACAATTCGTGAAAATATTGCTTACGGTGATAATAGTCGCAGTGATATTCCAATCGAAGAAATTATTGAAGCAGCTAAAAGTGCAAATATTCATGATTTTATTCAACAACTTCCAGCAGTAAGTCATATGACAAGATTTATTTTAGTAGAAAAAATGTCTTTTTCCTCAGGGATATGAAACAAATTGTGGTACAAAAGGAACTCAATTATCTGGTGGACAAAAGCAACGAATTGGTAAGGAGAAAATCTTTATATTTTGACTATTGATTATATTATATTTCATAAGCTATTGCTAGAGCATTAATTAGAAATCCAAAGATTCTTATACTTGATGAAGGTAAGAAGATAGATTTTGAATAATTATTTATATCGCTGGGCAAAAGTCTTTCGCTCTTTTTTTTTTAATACTAAATTTGCTTTATCTCAAATGATGTTAATTTCAAAGACAACTTGAGTATTTTATCTCGTACTGTAAAGCATAATGCTACAAAAAAGCCTATTCTACACCAAATACAATCAACTACCACTAGAATTGATCTGCTTAGCAAAATACTCCATAAATCAGCATTCTCGATCGCACTTTTACTCCACTACAAGAAAGACTTAATGAATCCAAACAAATAAAATGAATAGCTAACTTTTGAAGTGTTTTGTTAAGTGAATCAATTGTAGTGATGCTTGATTGTATTTGATATTGTACAAGCTTCTTTGTAGCAAACTACAATCAACCATGTACTACGATAAAATAAAACAAATTCAGTATTAAATATTGAGGGAGAGGGAGATTTTTGTCCAGAGGTGAATATTGAATATCACATATAATGTAAAACTAATGGGACAAATGTCAACCTCTCTTTCTCTTCGATATAAGAATGTTGAAAGAAATGCTTTTTTTTAATCAAATAATACATTTATGAATGAAACAATTTAATGGAAAAGAGAATTATCCTTAAAAAAGAATCTGTACTTTTCGACATTGTTGGAGTTAAAATTGGTCAAGTTATAACTATCAACTATTTTCAATTCGGTCACATTTTATAGTTCTATAATCTCAGTTAGCGAGTATGTATAAACTGTATTTTGAATTATAATTTCTTTCATCTTATACTTGTCACTTAAAACATCTTTATTTCGTTGTAAAACAAAAGATGTTGTTGAGTAAGATAATACATATGATGCAAGTGATAATTTGTTTGAAGATTCAAGTGAAGCTAGAACAATAAAAAATTATCTTTCCAGCTAATTATAGAAATTCGTACTGACTGTAAAGTATAGAGATTGTGCATGAACTAAGCGAATACAGAAGATACACGAGAAATTTCAAACATACATCTAACGGAAAGCGAAGCCTAGAAAAGTACGCATTCAAAATCAAAAGAAAAGATATAAAAAAACAAACAGAATGTTAATAATGTTGTTTAAGGCGTCGAATTGTTGTAAATCTACTATTGAAGTATCTTGAATTGTTTATGAATTGAAAAAGCACGGACAATCCCTTTTGATTTTGAAAAACTAAATGTTTTCTCCATTTTTGATCATTGTTGTGAGAAAGATTTTTCCGTATACAACCATTGTCTAGCTTCAATTATTTTGTTGATCGATGAGTTATTTTTAACTAGTCGACTTTCACGTAATAATTGCAGTCCAATTTTTCCAATATTAAAATAGAAAAAAATACAGAAGGGCTACTGAACGATCCTTCATACGACTAGAAAAGAGGTAGGATTACACGTTCTTCTTTCTTACGCCATGTATGAATATGTAGCTAATTTTTTTATCGACTATGTTTGAGTCAGGGAGACTAGAAGTTTCATATTACAAAGTATTTCTTAGTCGAACAGTGTATGGTTTATATTTATCAGACATTTGTAAATGAAACGAAATAAGAGAAAAAGAGAAATACTCTTGGTTTTATATGAACTCGTTAAAAATATTGTATAAAATGGCAGTTAGTTATAATTAACCGTCCATCCATGACATGTTTTTGAAAAAATTCATATAAAAATTACTTTATTATGCGAGTATTTCTCTTTTTTTTCTCGTTTCATTTCATTTACAAATGTACGATAAATATAAATCAGGTGCTGTTCGATAGAGAGGAAACTTTCTCACTAACTAATAAAAAAAATATTCTTTTCAGAACTTATTTATCGAAGGGATATAAGGATTGACATTTTGTGCGATTCTGTTATAGAAAAACTGCTAATTTTTTTCAAAGATGCTTTTCTTTTCTATTACATTGTTTCATTTATCAATGTGTTATAAGAATCAGTTATATACAATTAGAAAGATGAGAAAATGCTCTATCTTCTGATAAACGGCATTTATTCCAGCAGCCTTCCATCGAAGAGAAGCAGGGGCCAACATTTGTCCCATCACTTTTGTATCACATGTTAATTTAGCAACAAGCGCTTTGGATAGTGAAAATGAAAAAATAGTTCAAGCAGCATTAGATCGGGCACAAAAAAATCGAACATCAATAACAATAGCGCATCGTTTGTCAACAATACAAAATGCAGATGTTATATGTGTATTACATAATGGAGCGATTGTTGAATGCGGAACGCACCAAGAATTATTTGCTCTTGGTGGTCGCTATTATCGTTTGTCAATGGGAAAACTTGAACAGTTATAAACATTAAATTATTTCTTTATTTCTAAGTATTTTGCATGCAGAAAATAAATACAGTATCAGTCAAGATTATAAAAACATAGAGTATTTCTAGTGTTTTAGTTTTTTCACCTTGTGGAACTCACATATGTTTTCGAAGAAAACAGTGGGCGTAAGTTTTAAGTTGAAGTTTTGAAAGCTCCCTACACCCCACAGACCGTGACCGACAGCATTGTGCATAACATCTCAAATCATGATGAAAAGCCTCACAGACCATAAGGTACATAGAACTAACCTGTTTCTGCGTCATTAGTCACAACAGCTATATCGTGTTTCACATTTTAACTCCGTAGGGATAGCGCTAACTGCTTTTTGTGTACTCAAAAAGTGAGTACACTCTAGAATCAGTCAGTGCAGAGTTGGAACCGGACGGATTTTTTGCATCCGATCCGATCCGGTCAAAATCCGGCTGGTTCATTGCAGCCGCCAAACTGCCAAAAATCCGGTAAAATCAAAAAAATATACAATAAGCTTGCTCGCTATGATAATGACGAGAAATCATTTTCGTAAACAATGTCTGAGACTTCTAACTTATGAGAAGTATAACGTAGAAAGTCTTTCTCATATCGTGTCATAATATCCCTAGGGAAAATCCTTGTTACTTCAGCACCAAATCTTTGTCATTTTTGGCCAGGATCTGGCAAAGATTGGCGTTTTTTTCCTGAGGAAACGATTAAATCTTGGAAGTACCCTGTAGCCGCTATTTTTTAGGATCCTTTCCAGAATTATATCGAGAATTCACCAGGATTTTTAGCTGAACACCCTTATTTTACAATCAGGATATGGACAGGATGTCCAATATTCCTGAAAGAAACCTGTAGCCACTATTTTTAAGGATCTTATCAGGATTTATGACACGAATTCAATAGGATCTTTGAACGAACATCATTACTTTACAATTAAGATCTGATTAGGAAGCCCAAGAATCTTGAAAAAAACGTGTAGCCATGGTTTATTAGGATCTGGCCAAGATTTACATTAAGAATCAAACAAGATTTTTAGCTGATTACTATTAGTTTATCATCAAGATCTGATCAAGAAACCTATAAATCCTGGAAAAAGTGTGTAGCCACGATTTAGCCAGAACCTGTCAAGATTCAAATCATTAAAAATAAAGGCGGTGCTAAGATTATCATAAGCTACATACTACAGTAGTAGAGATGCACCAGTGACAGTTAATAACTGGTAACTGGGTCCCAGTGCCACTGGGCACCCCAGTTAACTGAGTATGTATTTATTTGATCTGTGACTTATTACATCATCCATCGTCTTTTTTTTATTAGTATATTATGATTATCTAATTCTAGGATCTTTAATATATTAAAAAACTCAAATTTAGGTCGAAGGAGGTGTGTCAATTTACAGACATGATGCCTGAAAACATTTTTACATAATTTCATTTAGGGGTGTGCGGCACACGCTCACCGTGAGTATGCTCTATACACCCTTAGGTACTCAAGTTCTATATATTGGGGTGCTCTTGGGCCCTTAACTGCTATACTATAAGGGTACCTTTAAGTCCTTATCCACTATACTCTAAGGGTACCCTTGGGTCCTCAACTGCTACACTATAAGAGTACCTTGGGTTCTGATCTACTATACTGTAGAGTTACCTTTGGGTTCTCAACTGCTACACTATAGGCGTACCCTTAGGTCCTCAACTGTTACACTATAGGGATACCCTTGGGTCCTCACTTACTATACTATGAGAGTACCGTGAGGTCCCCAACTTAGCCATGGCACCATATATTTACTTTACTAGTAACTCAGTACCTATCGTAAATTTCTGGTTGTTGCGACCGCTTTTATATTAGCCGAAAAACGGGCCAATCAGATGGCAGCACATTGAAACTGCGCTATTTCATGGATAACTAAGGAAGATTCTATGAGGACTTTTGTAGAGCACCCTTGATAACCTCAATTTGGCCCGGACAACCCTATGATGCGCCCTTATCTTGATGATGAAAAAACGCCTCGAAATCTGATTGGCTGAAAATCTTTTGTAACAGCTAATCAGATTTCGAGGCGTTTTACTCCATCAAGATAAGGACGCATCATAGGATTATTCGGGCCAGTTTGAGGTTATCAAGGGTGCTCCACAAAAGTCCTCATAGAATCTTCTATGGTTACTTATGAAATAAGCGAGTTACAATTTCCTGCAAGCTGATTGGACTATTTTTCGACTAATAGAAAAGCGAACGCATCGATCAGCATTTTACGATAGATACTTAGTTACCAGTAAAGTAAATGTACGGTGCCATGGCTAGGTTGAGGACTTTATAGTACTTTCATAATATAGTAAATGAAGACTCAGGAGTACCCCTACAGTATAGTAGATGAGGACCCAAGGGTACCCCTATATTGTAGCAGTTGAGGACTCAAGGATGCCCCTACAGTATAGTAGATGAGGACCCAAGGGTACTCCTATAATGTAGCAGTTGAGGATCCAAGGGTGCCCCTATAGTATAATGGATGAAGAACCAAAGGTACCCTTATAGTATAACAGTTAAGGACCCAAGAGTATCCCTTTAGTATCATAGATAAGGGTCCAAGGATACCCCTATGGTATACCAGTTGAGCACCCAAGGATAGACCATAGTATAGAAGATGAGGACCTAAGGGTATCTTTATAGTATTGCAAATGAGGACCCAAGGGTACCTCTATGTTATAGAAGATGAGGATCCAAGAGTGCCCCATAGTATAGCAAATGAGGATCCAAGGGTGCCTCATAGTTTAGCAGATGAGGACCTAAAGGTGTTCCTCTAGTATAATAGAAATTGACCCTAGATAGATTAAGGTATGTGCGACTCATGTTCATGAGCGCGCATATGAGCGTGTGCTTGTACACCCCTACCACAGATCCTTCAAAATATGCTCATTGCATGCAGCGTGAAAAACTGTGCGTGATGAATATATTTCGAAGCATTCATGGCAATAAAAATAACGAGGAAAGCTAATTTTATTGAAAAATCGGATTTTTTCCATGTAAAAAATGGGTTATTTGACGTTATTAAAAATTTTCCAAGTAGTTTTTTAACCTTTGATCACAGAAAAAATGGTTCAAAAAATTCTTAGTATATATAATTTTGTGGAGTTCGACGAGCTCTATTAAATCATGTAAAAATATCAAAGGAAATTATTGTATTCTATGTGCGAATTACTAGCGTCTCGACTTTTCTATGCAGAAAAAGCATACAATTTGGTAAAATTTCGTAAATTCGACATTAAAAGGTTCTGATAACGCCTACCATTCAGCATCAATCATTTCCATTTTTGACGTATTTTAATTTTGTGTTAATATCGTTATATATGCTATTTAAAATCAGAGTGTTACCAGCCTGGAAAAACATTTTCACACATCCTACACAGGGTGTTCCGAAAGTCATGTCCACTTAAGAAAATTGAATATCTCCATTACGGCTCAAGCAAACGTGCTGATTTTTTTATCAGTGATAGAGGCATGCACCAAGTTTATATTCATAAAGACATGTCTAGAGAAATTCATTGTTAAGTGTGACTATTGATCTCAACAAGAAAAATTTACTTTTTCACAGTTAGAAAAAAACGTCACTTTGCCGAAAAAATTGAATATCTCCGCTACGGCTCGAGCAAACGAGCTGATTCTTTTATCAATGGTAAAGGCATCTTGAAGCTTTATATTCATAAAGACATGCCTAGAGAAATTCTTTGGTAAGTATATTTTTTTTCTATTCTATCTGCGAAAAGGTAAAATTAGTCTGTTGAGGTCATTAGTGGTACTTAATAACGACTCTCTCTAGTCTTGCTCGTATGGATATGAAGCTTGAACATGCCTCTATTATTGGTAAAAAAATCAGCTCGTTTGCTCGAGCCGCAGCGGAGATGTTTAACTTTTTCTCGGCAGCGTGATTTTAGGGCTATATACAGGGTGGCCCAAAAACTAGTTTGCCAAAATAAAAACTGAATATCTCCATTACGACTAGAGCAAACGAGCTAATTTTTCTACTGATAATAGAGGCATGTTCAGGCTTCGTATCCATAAGGACATGCCCAGCATGAGCGGGCCAGCTAGGGGGCGAGAGGGGGCAATTGCTCCCCCTGGAAAAATTTTTAGGGGGCAATAAAACTTTATTGCCCCTAGCATTGCAAGTATTTTTTGTACAGCTATAGCTGCATCTGTAGTAGTACAGAATCATTTTTGTTATTTGATGCACTACTAAGCCATATTAAGTGCTTTTTTTAAAATTCTTGTTAGAGGGTGACAGATGTCATCCTCATGTTTTTTTTCTTTCTATTCTTCGTATACGTATTTTCTTTCTGTTCTTCACATACGTCACATATGCTCACATATATTATCTGTTCTGTTAACATATGTGAACATATGATGACATGTGTTCTACATTTCATCACCTTTTCTGTCTACCTCGTTTCATCATCTATCTCTTTGTCCTTCTCATTTCATCACTTTTTCTTATTGTTCATCTTCATATCATCATCTTTCTCTTGGTTATATTCCATCATCCCTTCGTCTTTGTTTTTCGTAATATTTATACCACTGACTTTTTGCAATAAACTATTCACATATTACTCATTCTCATCTCATCTCATCGAGTTACACACCCACAATTCTGCTATCATTTACATGTACAGTAACATCTTTCTTCTCAAATAATGTTAATCGAATGTGTTCAATATGTCTGAAAAAAATACACTCGACTTTTACTTCTCGAAAAACAAAGCTTTTACTACTACACAAGCAAGTCCATGTGAATGGATCTAATTCGCTATCAATGAATACTCGTCGGAGCAACTCTTGAATTTGAACAATTCTACAACATCATCCACCATATCTTCATCATCGACATCGACAATATCAACAATAACTCTTGATGTTAATGATGAATCAATTCTCCAATGTTCACGAGCAGCCGATGGTGGTGTAGTCTCCGTCGAATCTATTCAACGAGACCCATCACGTTGTCCAACATTCGCAAAGGAATTTGCCTCATTTGGACTATATCAGCCAAAATATAATTATCCAACTGTTGAACAACGGCATTTTTGTCATCAATGGTTTCAAAAATACCAATGGCTTGAATATAGCACTACAACAGATAAAGCGTACTGCTTTTTTTGTCGATATGTTTATAATTCAGTGAAGGCTGATAAAGCATTTACAGTCATTGGTTTTAACAAATGGAAAAAAGCTATTGAAAAGTTTGACAAACACCAATCAGCATTGTCACACAAACAATCATATGGAACTTGGATAAGTGCAGAAAAGAATCACATTAATAACACGAGTGTATTAAAGCAAATTAACCGACAATTTAGTGAGCAAGCCGGAGAAAATCGTCTGTACTTAAAAGAAATTATTCGAACTATCATTTTTCTAGGTAAACAATGTTTATCTTTCCGAGGCCATCGTGAAGGTGAAACAGCTGAAAATCGTGGTAACTTTCTTGAGTTACTTCAACTTCGTAGCTATGATAGCAATATTATCAAGAAACATCTTTCTTCGTTGAAATTCACTGATCATAAAATCCAAAACGAACTACTGATATTAATCAAGGAAAACATTACTAAACAAATTGTATCACATATAAAGAAATCCAATTATTTTTCAGTTATGATCGATGAAACAACAGATATTTCAAGACATCAACAGGTATCATTAGTTATCCTGTATGTCGACGATTTCTTCAATGTCTTTGAACGTTTTATTGGCTTTGAACGAACATTTGACACAACAGGTGAAACCTTATTTAATTTATTAGTATTATGGATTAAACAACTTGATTTGGATATTGGAAATATTGTTGGTCAATGTTATGGTGGCTGCAGTTCTATGCGAGGTGAATATAAAGGTGTTGCAGCTCGAATGAGACAATTGACACCAAAGGGTATGTGGTAGTTCTAGCCTTTATACTAAAAACAATTTCCAAGCTTTTCAGTGAAGATAATCAGTTCGTCAGGTATTTAAACAGATATATGCTGCGTAAATATCTGAAACGTCTCTATACATACGTGTGTTGCATTCTATTCTTATACGTGAAAAATAACGTAGAAAATTCATTTGAAGACAAGCAAAACTTTTGTCGTTGACTAATTAAATAATCACTTTTCATACAACAATATTTCGTTCATTTATAGCTATTTACATCCATTGTAATGGTCATGTGTTGAATTTATGTTTGGTCGATGTCTCATCAGCTATTGTACCAATTAGAAATAATTTCGGTGTCGTTCAAGCTCTTTATAATTTGGTTGAAGGATCAGTTAAACGTCATCATGTATTTGACGATGTACAAAAACAAGTTGGATTGAAACCATTTGTTATGAAACAAGTGTGTGATACTCGTTGGACTTGTCGATCAGAATGTTTAAATGTTGTACTTAATCGATATTCAGAAATACTCGATGCTCTAGAAATACTTGATAATGGACACGGGCTTATCATGTTGAATACAATTAAAAGATTGGATTTTATTTTTCATTTACTTATTATGTCTGAAATATATTCGATAGCAAATATATTATCCAAATATTTGCAACATTCAGACATCTCGTTAACTAGTGCACTAGTTCATGTGAAATTAACAATTGAAACATAAACAACATTAAGAACAGAATCGAAATTCGAAGAATTTTGGAAGAAAACTATCGATATTTGTGAAGGTAATGATATTGATGATCAAGTCGAAATCCGAAAAAGAAAAATTCCAGCAAAGCTGGGAGGTGGTTATGTAATTCCAGATAATTTTTCAATTAAAGATAATTATCGTGTAAATTCCTATTTTGCAGTCATCAATAAGATAATGACTGCCATTGACAACATATTTGATGAAAATAATGTTGGTATTGTGATCTTATGTGAAAAGTTATTATTGACGAAAGATTTACTTTCGTCTGATGAAATTCGAGAATTAACTTCTTTTTACGAATTGAATTACAACGATTGTAAAAGTGAACAATTGTTATACAAAACAGCAATTAACCAGCAACAAACAATGAATATGAACATCAAGTCGATTACAAAGTTCTTTCTTCAAAACAGTTTCCATCTCGTGTTACCAACTCTAAATAAATTACTTCAAATTCTATGGACGATTTCAGTAAACGTTTGCGAATGTGAAAGAAGTTTTTTTATGTTTACGACGTTTGAAAACGTATTTGAGAAACACAATGGATCAAGAACGTTTGTCTGCTCTGGCGTTAATTTATATTGAGAGAAACATCATCGTTAATATCGATGAAGTTATAACACGGTTTGTTATGAAGAACGAAACTCGAAAAAGACAATTTTTACAATAAAATATCGTGTTGTTTTTTTTTTACTCTTATAGTTAGTATGTTTATTGTCATATATTTTAAGGAACTACAATCAATATGAAAAGATTGGGACTAGAATTCAGTGCAAATTGACCATACGCATAATCGCCTTATTCACATCTATCATAGCCTTCACGAAAGTCTTAGAGTGACATAAGACCTAAATGAAACTTTCAAGATAGTAGTAGATTCAAGATAGTAGTAGAGCTTATTGCAAGACGAAGCGTCGAAAATTTCGGTGGATACGTTTTGATTTCAGAAGAAAATCAATATCAGTCGTAAGAAGGATAGACAAATATTTTGTATGGATCCGAAACTATTTTATTGCCCCCTCCCTCGCCCTAAAAACTTTTCACCGGCTCCCCCATGATGCCCAGAGAAATCCTCTGTTAAGTATACTGTTTTTTTTTCTAACTGTGAAAAAGTAAATTTTTCTTGTCTTCGATCAATAGTCACACTTAACAATGAATTTCCCTAGACATGTCTTTATGAATATAAACTTGGTGCATGCCTCTATCACTGATAAAAAAATCAGCACGTTTGCTTGAGCCGTAATGGAGATATTCAATTTTCTTAAGTGGACATGACTTTTGGGACACCCTGTATATCTATTAATTATTAATTAATGAGATGTGTGTGCTAATCTTTTTTATGTGAGTAGAAAAATAATCATATACATCTTTCTTTTTTTATATTTCATACAGCAAAAATGTTTGATCTTACCAGAAGATATTTCACATACGTGGTCAACAATTATCAATTCAATGGTACAAATGCCGTACGATGCTGTTAAATATAAGCCAGAATCAAATGATAATACAACATCAACAATACAACAGTCGAGTGAATCAACAGCAACATTAACATTAATAGCTGCGAATCCTTCACCACATACAATTGGCCTTGAGCACCAACAACAAGAAGAAACAGAAATAATATAGATATAACTATAGATAGCTTAATAGATTATTTTTACGTGTTTTACTTAGTTTTGATTCTTATTTGATTACACATGATTTCATACACATGTATATTTTGTGATTTGTAGAAAGGAAGTGCATCATAACCTTTTTGTTGTGATCTGTTATTATAGTTACCTTTTTTAATGGAAATGTAGTTTTTACTAAGCATTAAAATAGACGTTATACGTGCTTACCAGGGCTCGAAATTGGGCCAATTTTTATGGCCCGGCTCGGCCCAGACTGGCCCAAGCATCGGTCATGCCCGACCCGGCCCGGCCCGGCTTGTCCCGACATCGTTATAAGTATACTTCTTTCATGAAAAAAACTTTTATGCGATGGAACTCAACAAACACTTCGTTAATTAATAAAAAGTCTTGTAAAATATTTAACAACATAATGATCATGAGTTGAATAAGGTCAGGCAACTTAAATGTTTGTAGAAACAGCATAAGATATAAGCCCAGGTCGAAGCGTACGGGCCGGATCCGGCCGGAATTCACCGGATCAGGGAAGCAGTATTCCGGGTCGGAACTCGCCGGAATTTTCCGCTCATTTTCCTGCCATATCTGACCGGAAATGGTGGGGGAAGCTGTCGGAAAAAATCCGACGACTTTCCGCCCGAATCCGTATTTTCGGAACTTGCCGTATATGTCCGGTTCCATAGTCACAATTTCCCGTATTGTTCCGGGTGTTTCCTATATTCGGAAATAATACTCATATATATACCAACCATATCTGGCTGATCCGAGCTAACAATAGGAATCTCAAGCTCTGCGTTAAACCATATAATCTGTTGACTAATAAATCAATCTCTTATTAAAAATAGTGTTTCTTTTTTTAGCATTTTCTTACGACTCATTGCTATAAAGATTTTGACCAAAAATCAACATCCAAAAATAACATCAGAAATTGAAAATATACTATAAATTGATCAAAATTTTGTGACCTAAATTCATTAGGATCTATTTTAATTAGAAAGTTATAAAAACAACCCCATTTTACAACAGTACATGATACGGAAATTTATGTTAATTATTTCACTACACCAGCATAACATCTTTACAGCTATTTTTTTGTCTGCTGCACAATGATCTACCGAAAGACTCATAAAAAAACTACCTAAATTTTAGCACAACTAATAAAGCGAATTATGAGACTCCACGAAGGCTTTCATCGATGTAAAAAACATTCATGTCACCTCCACATCTCAGACGTTGATGACTACTGAAAAAAATCTGACTTCCTCTTACAAAATAACCGAAATGAAGAGTGTGATAATACACTATCTCCTACAACTGACGTTAACGAGAAAAGTTTCTCCAGAAGATCCTTTGTACTTTACAAATGTTTCATTGAGGCTTCAGTTCAACTACCCACTCAACAATTGGTTTTGAACATGTCACTCTATATAGGGGATCCCATTCAAAATAATTCACATACACACTGCGATACTTTTCCTCGTATGAAAAAGACTTCAGGTAGGAATTTTTTTATTGATTTTAGTAAGATGAAAAATCATTTTGAGTCTCATTTGAACTTAGCCAAAACGCGAAGTGTAGGAGTAGATTATCCTGTATACATAAGTTTGAGATGTAAAGAAAATTTTCTCGTACAGATCTTCTGTATTATTGAGACGTCTCATTGAGGATGTAAGTCGACTACCCAATCACCGTTTTGTTTTGAACATGTCAGCTTATATAAGGGATCCCATTTGAGATGTTTCACATACACATAGTAATACTTTTTTTCGTATGAAAAATACTTTAGGTAGGATTTTTTTACTCATTTTAGTGAAACGAAAAATCATTTTCAGTCTCTTTTGAACTTAGGAAAAAAACGAAGTATAAGGGTAGATTATTTTGTATGCATAAGGTTAGGGGTAGATAAAATTTTTTGATAAAGATCTTTCATAATATTGAGATGTCAGATTGAAACTATAGGTCAATTACCTAGTGAGTGTTTTGTTTTGAATGTTTGGATGTATATCTTGGAGTGACTGTTAGATATTGAGAACGTAGGTTTCGATACATTTTCGATATGATATGTATTTTAGGAAAGGTTTGGTTCCCTAAGCGTTACGGTTAGCTTCACCCTGGATTATACACCATTTATAAAATAGTTTGACTAACCTAGCCGTTGAGATTCTAAGCTTTGTTAGTAGAGGTCCTGATTGAACAGGCTCGATGAATGTTTTAACTCTTATGAGGATGAAGGCTTTGATCATTACACATTAGTTTAGGTCTTTGAGACGTCTCAATTAGACTCTTACCTCGTTTACGAGGTATAGTGAAGAGTCAATGAAACATATCATTGAAAAGGCTAAATAAGACTTTTATTTCGCATCAAGAGTTTGATATTTATTGATTTAGATCATTGAGAAGCCTCAATGGGACTTTTATTGCGTGTCAAAAGTTTGATATTTATTGATTTAGATCATTGAGAAGCCTCAATGGGACTTTTATTTCATATCAAAAGTTTGATATTTACTGATTTAGATTATTGAAAAGCCTCAATGGGACTTTTATTTCGTATCAAAAGTTTGATATTTATTGATTTATATCCTTAAGAAGCATCAATGAGACTTTTACCTTCCATCGTAGGTATGATATTAATTAGTTTGAATCATTGAGACATCATGGAGTCTCAATGAGACATCATGAAGTCTCACTAAGACATCATGGAGTCCCAATGAGACTCCATGACGTTTCTTTGAGACTTTTCCCTTCGACAGATTCATTATTTTGAGAAAGTCTTTTAATTTTTATTGCGGGAAACGGTGTCTTTTCCGGTTTTTTCCGAAATTTTACGAGATAATTCCGCTGTGGTTCCAGAGGGATCCGGGTTGTTTTACGAACGTATCCCGTGGGTTCCTGGCTTTTTTCCGGCAGGATACGGTATCGATCCGTTTGTTTTCCAGCTTGCGGAAATGCTTGGAATACACCGTTTCCGGTATGATTGCTTTCCGGTCCGGAATACTGCTTCTCTGATCCGTGTTTTTTCCGGTCGGTTCCAGCGATTTCCTTGTGCGGAAACGGCCGGATTGCTCCCGGAAAGACACCGTTTCCGGCCGACTTCTGACCGTTTCCAGAGGCCGGAATCTTCGACCTGGGAAGTGAAGCTCTATCCATCACACTAAGGCACCATGCTGAGCAATTCGGTTTTTTCGAGATATAATAGATCCAAGTTGGTGGCGTTGTAATTGATGGTACAAGTGACTTTTTCTGAAACCTCTATTATTTTTACTCTAGTTCGATGCGCCTGATCAAGAGAAATCGAATTACTATATTATATTCAAGTTTTGATCGAATTTTCAAGGAAAAAATCATCAAAAACCTCCAGGAAACGTCTTAAAAAATTCGATGTTTTTCATTTTGTATCAGCAGTATTTTGAGGTTTTCTCCATGAAAACGAAAGGGATTTGAAAAATTTTTTTTGTCAAAAAGATCAGAATTAAAAGCTCTATTAAGCCTGAAAGTTTCATGAAAATCCAAGAAAACTTTTGTACATCATGGGAGAGATCCCATGGAAATACCCTTCTATTATTAAAACATATTCATATGTACTTGGTCATTGATTGTAGGAGTCGATGTAGATTTTAAAGAATCTATTTTTTCCAGATAATCTTGAAATTTAGTTAACTGTTATTTATTCTTCATTGTTAAATATTTTCGTTGACAATCAACATAGCTTTTAACAGCATGATCAATTTGCTCAATCGATAATTTTGCAATTGGATTCTGTTGAGATTGTTCCATTAAATTGAGGGTGAGGGTGAGTTTACTAGATATTAATTCCAAGCAGTTTTTGCGACGCGTTTCGTCCTTGCTTAAGGGACCCATCAGACAACTTTGGAAATAAGATATTTCTCCGTTTCTTCATTAGTTGGTTTTCGAAATGATTTCAGTTAGAGAGCTTTCGAGAAGATGTCGCTTGCGTCTTGTTAGCTAGTTTTTATACGACATAGTGTACATACTTTGCTAAATTGAAATAGCTTTCATACAAGCATGAATTTTTTCTAAGTAGATGAGGCTAGTGGTAAATGTCATATATTTCATATCGAGTCTAACGTATTTTTTTAGCAATCTTTCGGTGCTTGGATCCCATTAATATTTGTGCTCAAGTCAAGGTTTGCTGGGTTTGTTCTTTTGATTGTTACTGTTCATCAAAGGAGGAAAATTTCATATCACTTGATGGTATAGTTGATTATACAATGAAAAATAGGATGTTTGACGGAAAGTTGTTTTAATTTATAAAGTGTGAAAGTTGTTTGTAAATTGAATAAAATGTGTTCTTTAGAAAGAGTCCCGTCTGACTAATAATTCTTTGTTTGGTATTTAATGGATGAAGAAGGTTTCTGGAGTACGATTCGTTTTCACAATGAGTGTAGTGTTAATACAGGGTGTCCCAAAATTATAGGACACTCCCCTATCTTTGAACTTAAAGCTTTATATTTTCCCCCAGATAATATGTATTGGTTTGTTGGTCTGACGTTCATGTAGGGGTAGTTACCTAGTACCTACTTCTGATATTCACTATATTTGTTCTTAATTATATTGGTGAGAAATTTCATCAAAACAAAAAAGTGTCTGTCCCAAAAGTATAGGACACCCTCCCCTATTTTTCAACTTTCGGACTTTATTTTATCTATCAAAAGTTATACTATTAGGCTGTTGTTCTTATGTTTATATAGAGCTATTTATCCAGTATCTCCTCTATTACTCAATGTTTCTGGTGGAGCCTTATAGATGCTCTGAAGACCAATGAACTACCAGCCTCCCTACCCCTCCCCAAATTTTTTGTTTTGAGTTAGAAGAGTTTGAG
This sequence comes from Macrotrachela quadricornifera, assembly GCA_022393335.1. Taxonomy (NCBI): domain Eukaryota; kingdom Metazoa; phylum Rotifera; class Eurotatoria; order Philodinida; family Philodinidae; genus Macrotrachela; species Macrotrachela quadricornifera. The sequence continues at coordinate 1,709,098 of JAJEKB010021442.1, read as the reverse complement.
TTCTTATTCATAAAACCAACCTATAAGTAAGCCGGATTATTGCTTTTGTCGCCAAACTACTTTAGTTTAAACAATAGCTGTTAATATCCATTTTATATGAAATTATTCAGTTCATGGTATGAGGACCCAACTTGAGAGGTATTTAATTTTTTCTTAAGCTCCCCCCCCCCCCTCCGGGTCAAAAAAAAGCAATTTTCGTCAACAAACAAACAAAATTATATTCATTCTATGTCAGCGCACCGATATTCGCAAAGATCAAAATTAAGAAACTTGATAGACAGTGACTACTAGTCGTTTAGCTTTCGATGTTGTCCTGTTTTGTTTATGAATAGATATATATCTGTGTAAACGAATGATCAAATTCTCTAGTAAATGTTACTTAATCGATCGCATATATATGTATATGTTAATTATTTTCCTTCACACCCACTCGTTTTGCTACCTTTCTTCAGAGACATCTAGTAAGAATCTCGAAATACTTTTGATGATGACTTGAAAATGAATATGTGTGTCTGTTATTTCTTTTATTTTTCCCTTTCTCTTTTTTCTATTGATTAGTTGAACTGATATTTACAGTAAATAAATATCGTCAGTTATTTTTGTGCAGTATACAGGACAAATTGTTCAAGTTTCGATCGAACGTATTTTTGCCTCAACAACGAAGGAACGATCGCACGAAATATTTCGTTTATAGAGTTTACCAAGTTGTTGAAATGAAGTACATTCGATATTGAAACATCCTAGTTCCGAAAATATTCGTCGAACCTCAGTCTCATCGTCGACAACGAAGCGAACAACATTGGCACCTGCTGCGCGACGAAAAGATGTCTGGAAATGAGTTGAAATCAGATCAAATGCAATTTGTGTTTGTGGTGATGAAGACAGCTGGCGTATATGATTGAAAAGTGTTGCTACTTCCTGTTGGGTAAGATAGTGAAAGAGGCCTTCAGCAAGCCACAATGTTGATCGATCAATGGCAAAGCCTGCTCTGCGTAATAGTTCACTCCATTTCTTATTGGACAGATCACAGGGCACTTCAGTAACATTGCATGGAGTAGTGGGAGCTTCCTTCAAATATGAGAAACATTTTTTCCGGAAGGCCAACACATGCGGTACGTCGAGTAGATAAAAGGTTAAATCAAACGACGAAGCCATCGAACGCAGACAAGGTAGCCGATATGGACGAAAATCGCCTCCACACCCGAGTAGCACAATTTGAGTGATGTTTTTAATATTTTTCTCAACAATATCGTCCAGAAAACGTGTTCGTACGGCAATATCCTGATAAATTTGCTGAATATTTAGACCAAACACTCGAAGAACTCGGCAATTGAAAAGCGAGGTAGAGCGTATGATAAAGTTTGCACATATTGTTCTACATGGAGTTTTTCTCCCATAACAAGATACTTCTTTCTCACGGACTATTTCGACTTCGTTCTCAGTGTGGCTTACGTTCGGGTCAGCTTCATCAGCATCTACTCTTGCGTATATCGAAGCAAATTCATCGTGGAACAGCGCATTGGGTTGCTTTGATTCGTCAGCTCGAGCAGCGGCACTTGCTCTTGACGTAAGACTAATCGTATTCTTGTTCATATTTAAAGCAAAATTACTAAAAAAAAAAACATTCAATTTTGTGTCACCGAACACTTATTTTCCCCTTTAGTTCTTAAACGGTTTGGTTGATGGAACCGAGTTTTTTTGAGTCTACTTCAATCTATTTAGGGTTCTTATTTTAACCTCCTATCCGATAACTGAGAAAAAAGCGAAGAAAGATCGAAGGTAGTTTTGAAAAGAAATCACCATGACTGCGATTTCCATGTCACCATTTTTTTTACAACTGCGATGCAGTCGTCGTAGTTCATACTGCCTCATGGGAGCATAAAAGGAGCTGTCATAAGCATTCTGCCTCATTTTAACTTTTTACAATGGGAAAGATACATCATTTTTTTCTAAAAAAAGTATCAATCCCATGGTGTACTAAATGATGAGTTATGAATTAATTATTAAATTATTAATTTCCATTAATTTATTAATCAATTATTCAATTTTCAAAAAAATGATTAGTTTTTTTTTTTTAATTTATTAGTTTTTTAATCATTTATTAATTTATCAATTATTTAAAAAATGCTGAGATTAACTGGGCGTCTTCTGTTACAAGTTCGATTTTTTTATCGCAATTGTGGCGTAACTGCGGAAAATGCTGAAACTGCGGCGTAGTTACGCGTAACTGCGCCGCAGTTTTTCGCAATTACGGTTCACAGTGCGACCATAGTTGCGCCGTAGTGTGACCACAGTTGAACACATGGGATTCCTTTTATATTTTTATGCCTTCTTCCGAGTAGATTTAATAATACTATTGCCTGTGAACAAGTTTGCCATAGAAATTAAAAAAAAACAGTTTTCTTTCTCGTTCGTCTACTTCAGTGGTTACATCAAACAACAACCTGTATTTTTCTCACTGCTTTTTGATGATGTAGAAGAATGAAAAATGCGTACTACCGCGTTTTGAAAAATGTTCTTGTGCACACATGTTTTTATTGTTTAATCACAATTATTCTCTAACCGAAATGCGTCGTTCGTATACTTATATGTTAAACTTCAATTCACGGTAACCTGCGTATTGAAAATTGTTTTTGTTCGTCTCACTGAATTTTAATTAATATTTCTTACTGCGAGTTTGAACTAATTTAAACTTGCTGTTTCGATCTAGAATCTCGTCAAATTCACTCGCAATTCAGTATACATCTTCAAGATGTAGGAATTCTGATAAAAAGATTTTACATAACTATAATTAGCGGCAACCTCAACCATTTACTACGCTTTGGCCTGTAGATTTGTATTTTGAAAAATTTAACATTAGTTACGTCTCGAGTGTGGTGAAACGTTGATGATGACAAGACTATTGTTCAAATATTTTTGGCATTTACTGCATCTTTTTCAGATGTTCTTTAGACAACGATTTCGATCTCAATTATTCTCATTATTTTCGTCTGTAATTTTGCATAGCTCTATTCTTACTCTTATCTACATTGTTCCATCTGGTAACACATCACAAATATCGTCGGAGTTGCCCGGCGAATTTCTAGGTGCTACAGGAAAACATCTCTTCCATTTTGTGCACGTAAGTTTTTTTTTCGAAATGATGATGATTTATTCGAATAGATAAGTACATGAAATAGGTTACAGATATTCATGTTACTCATTTCGGTCATGCTGATCGAACAGAACAGTTCGAACAATTTTGTAATGAAATTATCAAAGAAATAGTCAAACCATCAGTCACAGTTGTGACAGGTAAATAAAAACATCACTAAATCGAACGACTTTTTTTCAATTTATTCGTACATTTTAGGCGATCTTGTACATAATTTTAATGTAAGATCTATGTCACAACATTTCGAAGAAGATTGGAAAATGTACAATAATATTTTACTTCGAACAAATGTGACACAGTACACCACATGGCTTGATATAAGAGGAAATCATGGTGAAAATGATTCAATCGCAATCATCTTGTACATTACCATTTATTTTTTCTTTGATAGATACCTTCAGAGATTCAGATCCAGAATCAAAAAAGAGTTTCTATCAGTTTGTCTTGACATATGTTTTGAATAGATTTGACTAATATTGTATTTAGAATCTATTCACATCAAGGTGTTCAACACACGGGTTCCTATGAGTATACATTGAAGACAAAAGATAATGATACGTATTCATTTATCGGTGTCGATATGACTCGACGACCAGGTGTCAGTCTTCCATTTAATTTTATGGGAAAACTAAGCAAAGTAAGATGTTTTCTCTAAAAATATTGCACGAATACAAAAGTCCTGTCTTGTAAATCTTTAAGGCTGAACTGCAAAAAATTCGTAGGTTAAGCAAACAAACTGAGAACTCTACTGCAGTCATCTTTTTTGGTCATTATCCCTTGTCGTTTACCTATTCGAATGGTATTGAAGATGTGATTCATCGCGCAATTGTTTATTTAAATGGTCATCTGCATGCTAGTATCAAACGTTTGTATACATGTCATTCCAATGGATTACTCGAATTCGAATTAGGCGATTGGAAGAACAATCGACGGTAGAGACATACTCAATGTGTTTGATTTTAAGAAATCTTTCTTTTCAGATTTCGCATTATTACGATCGATGGTGGGATATTGTCTTTCGATGATTTTAGATTCGAACAACCAATCTATGCAGTTATATCCAATCCGAAAGCAGATAAATTTAAAACAACAAGAGAACCTCTCTATCGATTGAATCAAAGTACACACATTAGGTAGTTTATTTTGAAAAATCATCATAATCACTTTCAGAGAAGTCGGTTTTAGAGTTGTTATTTTTAATAAATGGCCTATTGCTCATGTGCGTATTTCGATCGATTCTAAAGCTCTTGGAAATGCATTGCCATCAATTGATAGTCTTTATCTATTTGTTATGCCATGGAATGCTACTAAATTCAATGATGGCCACGTTCATTGGATATCAGTGGAAATAATAGTAAGACAACAAAAATCTCTTGAGCGAAATGTTTATAGTTGATTATTTAGGATGTTCGTGGAAATGTATACAAATCAGAACATGAGTTTTCGCTTTCGACATCAATAAAAACCGTCTGGAATCATTCCAGAATAATTCTTCTTTTTCATTGGCCGACAGTGGTAAGATTTATCTGAGGAAATTCCATCGTCAAATTACGATGCATTTTGTTTTTTCTAGGGTATTACTGGATATACTCTGCTTATAATGACATACATTCTCTTCTTACTTTACTATCGGTATCGAGCTCGACGAATGACTTGTAAGTAGAAAGAAAATTGGTAAATACTCAAGTGTTCTTTCCTCTTGGTGTCAATTTATTTCAGCATGTTGCATAAGTTGTTTCAGTTTGTGGAACAGATTTCGACTATGCATGATGCTTCTTTGTTCTGTCGATCTATTCTATTATTCACTGTTGAGTTTGGCAGTATATCATGCTATTGGTAAGTATTTTCATCTAGAATTTGTCTCGAAACGATCATTTTGTTCTTATCATCAAGGACCATGGTATATTGGATATTTAACAGATAATCATTTTGGTGGAGTTTTTCTTTGGGGCATTGTAATGCGAGGGATCTATCAAGCACCGGATATGCAACCAGTTATGGGAACAATTCAAGTAAATAGATTTCATATATTAAATTGAAATGATCGTTTTTTTGCTCGTTTAGTTCTTCTTATTTCTATTTCCATTGACTTTTTCATTGAGTTCAGCATGCTTTTATCGTTACAGTCAATTACAATCGAATATCCATCTTCAAGAATATTCTTCTCATCGATACGTTCGAATTGGTACTGTTCATTTTCTATTCGGATACACACTTATCTTCATTCTCTTTTGGTCATATCTCACAACTTCAGCTTTGAAATTGGGTTGGATTCTTTCTCCATTTGGATTAGCATTACCTATATTTTCTACGTTTCTCTATTTTAAATCATCTCGATTAACAATGGATCATTTCCGATTTTTACTGACTAAATCACATTCAAAGATGAATGTGAAACTATTGGATACAAATCAAGTTCAAGAGACCATCGTTAGTGGTACAACTAAGAAAAATACTGATGAATAGAGATCATATTTAAAAGCTATTTTCTATCTCTAAACTAATTTATAAAGTTTTATTTTAATAGAAATGAATAAATATAAGAAAAATAGTGTTCAATATATGAATATGTTTATTAAACTATGAGATTTGTTGGATTGTATTTATAACCACTTGCAGCAAATTCTTGTGGATAATGTTTACTCCAAACTCTACTTAATTTCTCTAAATGTTCAGGATGTGATGCACCTAAAGCAGCTGGATTCAAAGCAAAACAAACAAATATTGTTCGAACACATGATAATAAAATTGTTGTAATAACTGTACCAATTAAAATTCCAACAATAAAACTAATAAATGCTGTAATAATTATCACTCCAATCTAATCTAATCTATGATTAGGAACTAAGAAATACATCAGCACACCACATCATTATTAATTGCTGTCCATCCACGTTTACGAAATAATTCAATGACACTTTGATTCCGACTATCTTCTTCTGCACAGGAACGAAATGCTTTTATGACAGCTTCAAATAATGAACCAAAACAAATCGTACCAAAATTTGTAGTAAATGCACGTTTAAGACTAGTTTCAACTGCATATTGTTGATTAACTCCACTCTGAAACCACCATTGACCAACCGTACATGCTGTTACAAAATGAGCAATATTTTCAAATGTAATTGCACCCCAATACCATGACAGGAGAAATGCAAAAATAAGAATATTATGACCATAATGTGCATACCATTTATCACTGGATGGTACTGATGATTGAATGGTTCTATTTAATCGTTGTAAGAGTTCATTCAATGAAGTATCATTGTCATCGTCTACTTGCCGTTTGCTAATCGTAGGATTTGTGGTACTATTTCTTCATCGTTGTCTTCTCTCGTTACGAAACGTTGGGACTGTTGCTGCAAGCATCCATGGCGGTGTTGTACTTGTCATATAGAGCGATGTTGTTTGATTAAAACTATTTAGTGTCGTACTATTTCCATCGACAATAGTTTTCGTTGTCGCATATTTAATACCGATAACCATTAAAAACCAAAAGATAAACCATAAAAATTGCACAAAAATTATCAGAAATGCAATTAAGATTAACAATGGATGATTATGTAGAGCATCACAACCAACATGTAAATGTGCTTCGGCAAAGGCAATTCGTTTTCGAACACATCCGAGATAGATTAATGTGATTAATAAATAAAGAGCAGGTATAAAGCATAATGGCCAAAACACAAAATATAATCCAATACATAAAGCTACTTTGAGTGAGATAATTAACATATAGGAACATTTGACAACATATCCACCGCAAAGTTGAAGAAGAAAAAATGCTACAAATGATATTAAAACAGCTATTGCTGCAGCAGCACCAACTCCATAGAATACAAATTTGATATCAATATTAAATCCTCTTTCATGAGCATCATTAAAGGGATTCTTGTTAAGATATGGACCTACAGCTGGTATACCTAAAACTAATCCAACGATAATGACAGCTACGGCATGAATAATAAAGGCAATAGCAAAACCACAATCTTTCCATCTACTAGTAAAATCCACTTTAGGAGATTCGTAGGGTGGTGGTAAAAGTTCTTCTTGTTTTAATGAATCTTTATCATCATATTGAAGAGGAATATTGGCTTCGGCATTTTCATAATATCTATTCTTGTCAGCCATTCTGGAATTTGATTATTAATCTAAAAGAAGAAAACATTGGGGATACATACAATGCATTTATTAAAATAGGAAAAAAAGACTTCATCCCCCCATGCGTCGAGGATATGATATTCTAATTATCGTTATGTCCTCCCGAAGAAATAAATAAAATATTTACACCTTTAACTGTCGATAGTGAAAAGTATGGTCGATTATGTACGCAAATTTTTGTTTTCATCACCATGTTATTTGCACATGTGTAGCAATAGACATAGGAAAAACCCAGTTATCTTTTTTTATTATTAACTTCATTAACGATCATCAAGAGAGGAAGGAAGAGATGAAATAAGTGAAATATAAGACGGCATCTTTTCTTCTTACTAGTCAAGGTTCTATTCAGCATATTCATAAAAAATAAAGTAGAAGTATATGATAGTGAGTCAGAGATAGACATTACTTTGACCCCTCTCAAGACACTCTGATTAATCAGTCGTCAACAATTATACTATAAAAATAGGCAGAAACATCTCTTCCAATATTTGTTGTTCTGCTATTCGTTCCTTTTTCATTTCCAACCATGGTAACGACGTCTCTTCGCTCTTTTAACGCGTCTTACTTACTCTATGCCGGCGGTTTTGAGCAGTACGAAAGAGAAAAAAAATGACCATGTGAGAAATACTTCTCTTGGATGGAACCTGCATGTCAATCAAAATATGAGAGAAAAAAAGAAACTTTAGTTAAGTTTATTCTAATATTCGCAAAGATCTCTGTTATTATATTTTTCAGAATGACTTTTCCGTTCCTCTCTTTCCTCTTCTTTCTTTCTCTTCGTTATAACCTCTACTGGGGAGTGCTTATGCATTCCCAGAGAGCCTGGCACTGCGAGCGGTGCTGGGATGGCGTCCCCTGAAGTCCAGCAGCCAAAAAGTCTAACTCTCGGACTAGTCATCCGTCTGTTTTAACGTAAAACAATACTTGACTAACGAAAAGGAACAAATAAATATAGTTGATGCAACTAAAATAACACGTTTTGGATCATGGAATGTCAGATCGTGTTATCGTGTCACTAAGCGGGAACTAATTATTCGCCAACTAAAATGATATCAAATAGAAGTTGCAGCATTAGCTGAAACTAACATACCGGACTCCGGTATTTACACAGTGAATGGATATACATTTATCTATTCTGGGACATTGGAAAGAGACCGTTTAAGAGCAACACATGTTCGAATCGAGTCAATTCTAGGATACATCGAAAGAGAGAGGAAGATAAGCAACATAACAGAAAAAATTAATAGATCTAGTCTGTCTACGGGGCTTTATTGAGACTTGTAAGAGAGACTAGAAAGTTTTGTTTTGATGCATTTTTTCTTTCATGTGTGAGGCGAGATGGATTCTTGTATACACGTTTAGTTTATTTGTTTCTATGCCCCTAAAGTTACTAATCGTGATACATGTTCATCAGAAAATGGTCAATTAAAATTTCAAGATGGTCCTTTAATAAAAGCAATACGTTATGGTTGGTGGATAATTCTTGATGAATTAAATTTAGCATCAACGGATATTCTTGAAGCATTAAATCGTTTATTAGATGATAATTGTCAATTATATTTAAGTGAAACAAATGAATTAATCAATGCACATGAACGTTTTCAATTATTGACAACACAAAATGCAGTTGGTGAACAATATGCTGAACGAAAACGTTTATCACGAGCATTTCGAAGTTATTAATATAAACAATGATCGATTTATCAAAATATCGTTCACAAAAAGGAATCTTTACTGGTAAATCAAATTTAATTACATTAAGAGCTTTATTTCGTTGGGTACAACCTTATACAAAAAGTGTCGATCAATATGAAAATTATAAAGAATTTTTAGGTGAATATGGTTATTTGTTATTAGCTGGAAAATCGAGAAATTCTCAAAATAAACAAATAATATAAGAAATTTTAGAAAAATTTTTTGTGAAAACTAAATGTCTATCAATGAAAATATTCAACAATCAAATCAATGTCAACATATTACCTGGACAGAACCATTAAGAAGATTAGCAATTCTATCAGCATTAACATTGCAATTTGATGAACCAACATTATTAGTTGGTGAAATAGGATGTGGAAAAACAACAATTTCTGAAATTTTATCACATTTAAAGCAACAAAAATTATTTACAGTTAATTGGTACACAACAACAGAAAGTTCAGATTTTCTTGGAAGCTTTCGTCCAATTCGTGATCGAGAAAATAAAGGTTTATTTCAATTGGAAGACGGTGCATTAGTCTGTTCAATGAAAGAAAGTGGTCTATTTCTAATTGATGAAATATCTTTAGCTGATGATAAGTCCAGATGATTTAGGTTAAAATATCAATTTTGTCATGTTGGCGGTATTTTATTGATTTCTCTTCAAAGCTATCTCATTCTCACTCACCCTCACGAAAATCATTAGTTATAACAATTTGACTTAATCGGTGTGCCATTCCACATTTATCGATCGAAAAAGACTTGAGTGTCTTAGATGTTTTTATAGATTCTAATAGAGAAAAGTATTCTGCATCGAATAAGCATATTTTTGTCAAATATAAACAGAAGTTTTATAGATCTTCAGATTAAAAACTGATTTTTAGAACTTTCAGAAAGTGTTTCAGATGCTCTTTATTATTCGCCTCACGCTTTTAAAAATATATGCTATTTGAAATCAGCGCACTCAATCCTATCAAACTGTCAAGATTTCGAATAGAAAAATAACAAAGAATTGAGTTATGATAAAGAGCCATATAAACTCCTAGAAAATAATCAAGAATCATTGCTGATTCTCAGCAGAGATGTGCATCGCGCATCATTCAAAACCTATGTTTATTCTTCTTTTATATTTTAGTTTCTTATTCGAAAGTAATAATGATATAATTTCAGTAAAGTGAGAAAAAAAGACAAACGCAAAAGTAAAACAACAAATACGAACCTATGTGAGCAGCAAGAGATAAAAGGAAAAACAAAATCACTATCGAACAAAACACAGCAACGACAACAAGAGCAGTAATATAAAAACACGAAAAGAATTATTCGCTTTTCTAATTTGTTTAAATTTCCTTCATTGTTTTTTTTTAAATGATGCGTTAAATAGGAGAGAAGAAAAAATGCAATAAACAAAAATCTGAACACAGCAAAATATTGTGTTGGTAAATAATGGAAGAAAACGTACACAAACAAACCCAAAAGAAATAAAAGAGCCCAATGTTTGAATATAAATATGAAGAAGAAAAGGCAAATAATTCGTGAACAAAAATTAATATTGTATAACGAGAGTTAAAGAATGACTAGGTGTACAATGCGATGTTTTATTTCTTTCCTATTAAAGAGAATGATGAAATATCTGCATCATAAATGAAGATAGTTTCGAAAGCCACGATTAATATATAAGAAAATTCATTAAATGAACAAAATCAGATTGAATTGAAAAGAACATGTTTTGTGGGAACAAAAAGTATTTGTTCTGTTATTTGATAACATTAAGGACATCTTCTCTTGTTTTTATTTTTATTTTTATTATAATAAAATGAAGAAAAAAAAACCTGTTTTTCTTTGAAACAAAAGTGAAAATGATTTTTGCTACACATGGCAAGAAAAATATTTCTACTATTTCTGATGTTGTGTTTTTGTTGATTTACAATCAATAAAATCGACAAACGTGCATAATGGAAAGAAAAAAAAGTCTTGTGTAGAAATAACTGGGAAAAAAAACGCCGATCCGTCGTGACGACATTCACAATCAATAGTCACTATAAATCAAAGAGAACAACCACAACGCTGCTACACTTAATCAAAAATTCCTTGTTGATCGAATATATCTGATATTTTTGCTTATCAACACAAATACCTCTATTGTAAGTAAATATTTTACATACAACAAAGATTTAAAATACTGAATAACTACTACTAGTAGATTGGAGAATAACATTTGTTTAAATTCATATTGTAGATACAACGTCTAGAAGTAAAAAAAAGCACATCTAATTTCAAAGAATTTTATTTTTAAATAGCAATCCACGAGTAATATTATTAAATGGCATTCAAAAGACAACCAACTACCGATCAAAGACGCGATTCAATAACATCCGTAAGTGAATAAAAATGACTCCTATTGAAATACTAAATAAATTTATTGAAAAATCAAGTAAATAATTCTATTTTTTCTAAGTAAAAAATTTAAATTGTACAGCTATTCTATTAATCAAGCGTTTGATATTCTTCGTGGTCGTCCACTTTTTCTTTTTCATCCAGTGATATATCCTTTGTTATTGAGAATGGTTTGCAAAATTTCAATCTAATATCCATATGAATAATACTTTTGCAAATATAGTTTTTGGAACAGCTGAAACAATAGTACAAACCATTGTGTCTGAAAATAGGGATGTTTTTCAAAAGAAAATTAACAATTAGAAATATCAACATCCTAAACTCATACACATTTATGGATGCCCAACTCCATGTTTTTAATTGACGACAAACTAAGATCGTCAATTGCTTTTCTAGCTTAAGTAGTTCATCACTATTTGACTTTTTGCCGAAGTCAGTGTAATTGCACTAACTCAATACAGAATTAAAAGACTGGTAAATATTGATGATCATTTTTTCCTTTCGAGAATTTCAGCCTGATACATGTCTACATGGTTATTACTTAGAATTCTGTGCAAACTTGTAACCTGGAGAATCAGTTACTTATAGAAAAAAGAGATGAGTTAATGTGAGAGCTTACCAGAAAATGGAAAACACAAAACACTCTTGAGAAATCAATGCAGATTATGGATATAAAAGAAATGGATCTATAGAAAAAGTAATTTATTATACTGGAGCATCCTCGAAGAAAAATGAATACATTCAAACATCACATCAAAACGAAAGTTATAAGTGAAATACACATATATCATGGTCTTATTTCAATATTGATAGAAGAATACAAAAAGAGAATACAAAAAACGTCATCGCGTTACATAAAATTATTATTAAACAGGATCTTTTTCTGGTAAAAATAAGTGTAATAGATAGTTCATAGAAAACTAGCTTTTGAGACATATTTTTTGTCAAAAGAATTGAAGATCGACAAGTGAAAAAAAATAATACTCATTTTTCGTAACGCGATGACGCTATAAAATGGGGTAGTTTTAGATAAGCCTTGACCAACTTTGTTTATTTCAAGCTACTTCGATATATGGGCTAAGTTCATTGGCGATCGAAATAGAAGAATTTCCTATAACTGTGAGTGATATCTCTCTGTTACAAATTACCAAATACACTTTGACATAGTTGCTAATGGAACAAAATGTATTTCCCTACACTGTAGATCACGCTCTACAAGGTGATGACAATGAAATTCATATATGATGACTTCAAACTCCCGATCTTGAAATAACGTGTTACGCGCTCAAGCCGATATATATTGTACGTTATGCCTATGATTGAATAGAGGCGGTGGCACACTACAATTAACGCTTTTCAAAAAGTGATTGCCATTAAGATATAGAAATAATGATTTATTTTATGTAGAAGTGACACTTAACACATCTTGATTTTTATATATCACTGCAAGGTATTTCTTAGATTTTTCCTGATTAAATATTTACATATACGCAATAGCTATTATTTGCCTATAGCGATTCAATTAATTACTTTTAATTGCTCTATTATAATAAAAATGGACGTTGATTTTGATCATTTTAGTAATATTGTTTTACACTATGATTTCAATTAATTGACTTAGCATTCCATGATTTTATTTCGCGTTCAAATTATTTCCTGAAAAGATAGAAATTTTACCTAGTGAAAATTAATTTAGCATTCATATAAATTTACTTAGCAGATAAAATGTACTCAATATTTTGTTATAGACTAGTTCATTATGGGATAAATTACCTGAAATAAAAAAATCTATTCCAGTTGATGATATTGCCAATGATAATGATTTTCTTGATGAAGATGATCTTACCGAAAATGATATTGAAGAAGAATTTGAAACTTCAGAAGATGAAAATAGTGCACCAAAACCTTTGCGTAGACGTTTTGCATCAAGTTCAAATCTTGAGAATATGCAAAATAAACCATTGTGGATTTTCGATGAATATAATCAAATTAAACTTATTGTACAGAATATAAATGCTGAAGAAGCTAAACAAGAACTAAAAAGACGTTTATCAAGACAAGACATTCGATGGAACTCAAAAGACAATGATGGTCAAATTCGCCCATGGCATTTTGGCCTTTCATTTATATGCTTTCAACTGGAACGTCCTTATTCATTTGATATTATGCGACTTACCTCTATTCAATCTTTTCCTTTTTGGCTCAAATTCAAAAATGAAATACAAAATCAACGGAAACGACAGCGACGTGTCCAATTGAATTCTAAACGTATTAAACCGATTCGATATGGAAATTCATCATCATATAAACTTTCTCTTCGTTATGGTGCACTTATCGAACTCAATGAATTTCGTTATTCACCACAACATTCATGGTCAAATAAAGCAAGAACTAAATGGTCACTTTTCATAAATAATAGATATAATGGTGGAGCTATTGAATGGGTCATGGAAGAGAGAGGAGAGAGAGAAAAGAAACAATTATTAGCAATTAATATTGATCATACAGTTATTATTCATCTATTGCCAGATGGATTTATAATGTACATATGTCAAATATGTAATATAAATGAATTTATTTCAAAAGAAAAATTGAATCAGGTTGTTAGACAACAACATCCCAAACAAAATCCTATCCGTTCTGGTCCAGTGCGTCCATCATTTATTGTTGATCGATTACCCCAAAGATCTTTTTATGAACAAGATAAACGTCTCAGCAAGCGTAATGGAATATATTTTCCCACTGTTCAATTTGAACTTCGAATCAATTCAGATCAACTAACGAATACAAAAGTTCAAAATACAGTTAAGCGAACATTTAAATTGCTCGTCGAATTTTTCACTGAACACAACATTACTATTTGTCATGGAATAATCAATTCACATGAAGGTTCATCAGCTTATTCATTTCCTACTATTGAATTACCAACTCTTATCATGCGATATTCGTGGCAAATGCTTTTGAATGTTGGTTATCGTTTACAAATTCAAATTAACGATCGATTTTGTAATGAATTACGTGCATTGAGTAACGAACGATATAATGCGGATGATTTATTTTATCGTGTATGTGTTTATCTTTCACGATTATTTACACTTGAACCTTTTGTCGATTTGACAAATAAATTGCGTGATGCTGTACAAGAATCCAAACGCAAACGAGATGACGCTACTTTTGGATTGATTAGTAGTTTAGACTCACAAAATAACACAGAAACATATGTACCATCAGTAACATTAACACCGACAACTATTCGAATAAAACCACTCAAATTATGTCGAACAAATCGAGTTCTTCGCGCTAAGGAACAATTTGGCAAAGCACTAGAACATTTTGTTCTTGTTGATATACGTGATGAAAACGGTCAATCATTACAATCGACTCATTTCAAAAATATACGTCCTTTATTTCTTGATTATTTAAAAGATGGATTTACTCTAATGGATAATAATCGATCTTATCGATATTTACATCATTCACAATCACAATTACGTGCTAGACAATTTTGGTTTTATCATTATGAACCAGGCTTAAATTTATCATTTAAAGAAGCTTACAAATGGATGGGTATATTTGATGCAGAAACAAATGTAGCAAAATATGCTTCTCGTATAGCTCACTGTTTTTCAACAACAACTCCTACTATTAATGTAATATATTTTATTGAATTGTTTGTTATTAACAATATTTTGATCGTCTTATTTAGGTAAATGATAGATATGTCCATAGAATAGATGATATCAAGACAAAAGATGGAAAGTTATTTACAGATGGATGTGGCACTATGTCAGAACAATTGAGAGATGATGTGAGGAAATAAAGTGACGCGTTAGAGATGCATTTTTTAAATATCTTTTTTGTGGTAGATTCAAGAGAAACTTGGCAAGCGGTCATTTAGTGTTGTTCAGTTTCGATATGCCGGTGCTAAGGGTGTTGTCAGTGTCGATTCACAATTGGGATTAGGTTATCATTTGTGTATTCGACCAAGTATGAATAAATTTGTGAGTGAACATCAATGTTTTGAGGTATGTAAAATATCTGCACCTCGATCACTCTACCTTAATCGACAAGCCATTCTTCTTCTATCAAATCGACGAGTATCTCATGCTGCCTTTCTTATTCTTCAACAGCGTAATCATTTGAATCTTATTCGAGCTTTACTACGAAACGATGATGCAAAAAATTTACTTGATGATAAATTACCAAACTGGTTTTTACCCTATGGCGCAAAGATTGATTTTGTTCATGAACCTTTCTTTCGACAAGTACTCATAGCTGCATGTCTTATTTCAACTCGAGAATTACTTAAACGAACACGTATTCGTGTTCCACGTAATAAAGCTCGAAATATGTTTGGTATTGTAGATGAGTATAATGTCTTAGGACCTGATCAAGTTTTTATTCAATATACTCGACTTAATGATTATGAAGATAAAGAGAACAATAATAAACGGAAAACAACTCAAATTCTTAACAATTGTACAGTTGTTATTACAAAAAATCCTTGTCATCATCCAGGAGATATTCGAACATTTACTGCTGTCAAACATGAAGCTTTGAAACACCTCAAAGATGTTATTGTCTTTTCTCAGCAAGGTAATGATCCAGCACCACATCAAATCAGTGGATCTGATCTCGACGGTGATGAATATGCAGTCATATGGCATGAAGATCTTGTTCCACTTCAAACTCCCAATGCTACGCCATATGACTATGATTCACAAACAAAACTTCCATTGCTCTCGCGATCTGTCAATCGAGATGATATAAACGACACTGTATTGAATATAGCTGAAAGTGATTTTTTAGGACGATTATCGAATTTACATTTGGCATATGCCGATCATTTTGGAGTAAATCATGAGAAGACAATCAAATTAGCTGGAATAATTAGTCAAGAAGTCGATAGTGGAAAAACAGGAGAACATCCAGTAAATGAAGAAGGTATAAGAGAATTAAGCAAAGCATTGGGAAATAAACGACCAGATTTTATGGCAGCTCTCGATAAAGAATCATATCCATCTAAACAAATCCTTGGTATGAGATTTTTAGTTGAATTTATTGTTAAATTTCTTTGTAATCGAAAGTCTTACTGTCGTGAACTAACACATTTCAGATTCAAAATAAAAGATCATTGCATAAATGTCTTGTTTTCTTGTAGGAAAACTCTATTGTTCAGAGTAGCTGACTAATTCGACTTCGAATATAAATCAAATTCAGAACTTTCATTTCCATAGACAATCAAAAATAGAAATAAATAAATAGTTATTATACATTATAAATTTATAAATATATAGGCACTGTCCTGTAGAAGTAGAAAT
>JAJEKB010021442.1:1669179-1686992 GCA_022393335.1 Macrotrachela quadricornifera | reverse complement strand
AAAGTATTTATTTATTTCTATTTCTACTTCTACAGGACAGTGCCTATGTATTTATGAATTTATAATTTATAATAACTATTTATTTATTTCTGTTTCTACTTCTATAGGACTGACCCTATGTATTTATAAATTAATAATTTATAGTTTATAAGATCTTTTTCTTTTTCTGTCCATTCCTGCCTTGTTAGAAATAATTTTTCTAAATTTATTTTATAAGGTATATTTGACATTTCGCTCAGAATTTATATTCGAATTATAATTAGACATCTCATGATTGTTCATCACGTCAAACATTACGGGGATGGAATAGACTTCTTCGACGACATCGTCATTTACGTCATTTACAGATTCGAACTCCTGGCGATGAGGATATATACGATGAAGAAGAACAGCAACAAATGAATGCTGATGGCGATGATCAAGAAAATATAATTCCACTAGATACTTCTCTTCTTAATACAACTCGATCAAGACAAGATCAAGAAATATCAGCTATAGCATCTCAATTGTTTTATGTTTATCGACAAGAAATACGTGAAATTCTTCATTTATATCGACTTTCACATGAAAGTGATCTATGGTGTCGAAAATCAACGAATACTATCGGTGGTGAATTTGAAGACACAGCTTATACTCAGCTTGAACAACTTGTTGTACGTACACGTCAAGCTTTCTTCTTGCGCTTAATCTCGTACTGCCCGAATGATCCTAGCCACTGTTATGAAACTACACCTTTCGAAGATCTATGTGAGGAATGTCAAGATTTACATAATCGTGTAGCTGTTGCATTGTATCGAGAATGTTACAGTGGTCAAAATGGAATGGAACGAGCTCCAATTCTAAGTTTACCCTGGATATTTACTACAGCACTTCTACAAACACGTCAAAGAGAATT
The DNA here is from genome assembly GCA_022393335.1 of Macrotrachela quadricornifera. Taxonomy (NCBI): domain Eukaryota; kingdom Metazoa; phylum Rotifera; class Eurotatoria; order Philodinida; family Philodinidae; genus Macrotrachela; species Macrotrachela quadricornifera. The sequence goes on along the minus strand of JAJEKB010021442.1, from coordinate 1,686,097 downwards.
TTCACCAATGCAAGGTGTGCTTAGTTTAACAATGGAAACTGCACTCAGAGATCTTATTAGAAAACGTCGATTACAGTTTGGAAGTTTACCATGGTCATTTCAAAACTCGAAACATTGTCGAATCAAAGCAACTGTACATTGGACAGTTTGTGTTTTTGTTGAAATTCTTCATAAATGTCTTATACCAAAATCTTTCTCTTCATGGCCAATGATACTTAGTCAATTTATAGGTAAAACAAATTCATTTAAATGCGAACCATCTTCAATGCAACAATACAATAAAAATGATGAATGGTTACTAATCTTTGATAATAATAAACAAGACGATGAATATGCTGGCATACTTTCATCGATGGAATGGACAAAGAATGATGATGAATTAATGCATTCATATTTTATTCAATTACTTGAAATTTGCTTTAGTCACAGTCGGAATATAACCGATGAAAACAATGAATTTCTTCAAATTAGTGAAGAAATTATTTTGATATTACAACGAGTGGCAATCGATGAAACTCCATGGCTAGAAAAAACTTCGATTATAAGATCCTAATAGATTCTACATTCTAGTATGATAAATACTTGAAAATTCTTTCCGTTGTATTATTTTAATTTTCTAACAATAGAAACACACTATTCATATTTTATTAATCGAGAAATTAATTTGTTTGAGCATAAACATACATACCACAAAAGAGAATATAAAAGTAACGTGTATTCCCTGGACTGAAAGGCTACAATCTGGAAACTGAAATTTACCTGTGCCTTGTCGGTCTATCCGTAACGCAGTCAAAATGACAATTCCGTAACCGTAGTTCGAATAAATATGGAACAAACTATAAGAATCATCTAATCACTATGATTTAAATTAATTGATAAAAACTGTTTAAAAATGATTATCATCATTAAATTATATGGTATGATTAGATTATTGTTCAATGTTGTATAAACAAGCAGATGCTTTATCAGTAAATTAAAATTTTATAGGTAATTGTTAACATAAAAGTATGATAAACAAAAATCATATTCCTTATAGATGATGGAATTTTTGTGTACTCAAAATGTGAGTACACTCTAGAATCGGACAGAACTGTCTCATCAATATCTCGGTCGAGACAAGAAGATGAGAAAGTTCTGACAAGAAATGGCTGAGTTTGAGAAAAAATTCTCATTATTCACCAGACCATCCCTGAGGGAGGGTACAGGGTTTTTTTCAAAAAAACTTTTCTCAGAAATATTTAAAATATATATGAATCGACTCAGTTTTTAACGCTGATTCCGAATATGATATTAGTTTTAAACGAAATCGTACTTTTTAAAGTAAAAGTTGCCTAAACAAAGTCCCAAAATGCACAAAAACTCTATCTACAAACGAAAGTGCCTAGATATGTCTCAGATGAGCAATCATTCTGGGATTTCCCAAATGCCTGGTTTTGTAGCTAATCGATAGCTATTAATATCGGTGATTTATTATGAAAATAGTGATGCTTGTATCTATCATATATCTCTTATAAATTCATGAGGTTGCTCTAGATCGTAATCCTGTTAGATACAAACACAAATTCATTCGAAAATAACTCTTCTTACCAAGTTTTCGAAGCTGGACACGAATCTAAACTCAAATTTCTGTGATTTTTAAAGATATTATATCACTCGGAGAGTAGAGTTAGTGATCACCGAATATGGGCGCATACTGTGTGATCTATGCTAGCTTAGCACGCCTGTATTTTCTCCTTGCAATTTAGTGACAATGGATGTATTGTGATGAGATCTATGTCTTACAGAAACAAAGAAATACAGGATCTAGTGCATTACGTGAGAAAATTCTAAATAATCCCTCTCGAAACTTCGTTAGCTCAAAGGGCTAAATCCTTCATGAGACGAAGTAATTTTCTATTAATTTCTCGTAAGCTGGAGGGTGTGTGTGGTGCCCACTGTCCCCCTTATTTACGCCCTTGAATGGAACAGTAACTAATAAAAATGAAGTTATGAGAAAAATGGTTTTTCATAAAGACAATTTGTCATGATAATTTTGGCGTTCAAACATTTCATAATGACTCATCTGATTCATACACTTTTTGCAGTACACATAACTCGAGGATAAAATCCGAAGTATGAGAATATTAATTTGTATCGATAATATCTCTATATTCAATATAGAAATACTTTCATTTATAAATTAAAATTTCTTGATTACCTGTCTTTACTGTTCAAATCAATTTGTCATGTGTGATGTCTCTGAATTTTGAAGAATCGAGATCGAAATCTTTTCGAATATGATTAAAAGTTTAGGAGAAAAAAACAATATGTTTTTTATTTTTAATAGATTAATTCTTTATTTTAATATAAAATATGTTTGATTAAAATATAATTCTTGTCGGTGCTCTTTGAAATATTTTTCGTATATTTTCTCGTTCAACCATTGAAATATTATTATGGGAAACGATTATCATATTTAATAGTCTCATATTTGTCATATAAGAGGGAATAGTATTTAATTGATTATATGTTATTTTTAATGTTCTTAAAGTTGATGATAATTTTAATATATCAAGTGAAATAGATGAAATATTATTATAATCTAATTCTAATTGTTCTAATAATTTATAATTTTGAATTCCATCAATTGAAGTTAATGTATTATTACTGAGATATAATTGACGAAGATTAATAAGTGGTAATTGAATAATATTCCCTTGAAATTTATTATTTATTAAAGAAAGTATTTTTAAATTAGGTAAATCAATTGGTAATGTTGATGGTAATGATGATAATTGATTGAATGATAAATATAAATTTTCTAAAGATTTTAATGTTAAAATACTTTGAGGAAATGTTGTTAATTGACATCCAGTTAAATTAAGAGTTTTTATTAATGGTAAATTAATAAATGAAATATTTTTTAAAGAAATTGATGAAGATATTTCTAAAGTATTTAATTGAGATAAATTATTTAATACAATTGTTTGTAATTTTGAAGCCGATTGAATTGTAAATGTTTTTAAGAAAGATAGATTTTCAAGTTTTAATTTTAATAATTCTGTATTATTTCGAATAGCAATTGAATTTAATGCTGGCATATTTGTAATTTCAATTGTTGATAATATTGAATTTGATGTTATTGTTAAATCCGATAATTGATTTAAATTATTTAATTGTAAATTCTTGATACCTAAATTTGTTAATACTAAATTAGATAGTTTTGGAAAAGTATTTATTGTTAACGGAAGATTTAATAAATTTGGTAAATCAATTAATTTTAATGTTAAAAGTTGAGTTAATTTACCAATAGATTCATTAGGAATATATTTAAATTTTGGAATTTTTTCTAAAGTTAAATGTTTCATGTTAGTCAAATATTGAATTTCATCAGGTAAATCTTCAAGATTTTTAGTATCATTTAATGTTAACAAATATAATGCTTTAAGTTGTCCAATTTCTGATGGTAAATGTTGATCAATTATACCATTATCAGTTTGAATTACTAATGATCCTAAATTTTGAAGATTTTTAATATCAGGTAAAATTTTTAAATTTGTATTAATTAATGTAAGTGTTTGTAAATCTTTTAAACAATATATATTTAAAGATGGATCAGTATCATTAATAATACGGAAAGTTATTACTTTATCTTCATTTTGAAAATAAGTAACTGCTGTAAAACTAGCTTGTGAAGAACTCAGTTCGACGTAAAACGGATTGAAATTGATAATATCAATAGATTTTGAATAAATACTACAATCAATTTCTGCATCGATGAATATATGTTGAAAAAGAAAAATGAATACAATCGAAAGGAATTGCATTTTTATTTTTGATGTTTAGGAGTTATTTTACTTGTTTTGATGGAAATATATTTATCGAGAAATAGCAGATGTTCGTTTTCTCGTTAATTATTTGACTAATGGTTTTATTAGTCAATATTAAAGCAGATGATTATTATCTCATATACAACTAAAATGTGTTATTATTATTTTTCAAAGAAAAATATATAATCAACATTGAAACGACGCAAAAGAAATTTTAAAATATCATTCGATGGATCACACTTACTTTGTCGACAAAATTGGTCCTTATCTTACTCATGTAAAAAAAATAACATGAAAAATCTGATTTTAATCGATTTTTGTGTGATGAAAAATCGATTAAAATGGAACGATTAAAATCCATTATTATGTATAGTGTAAACGATGAGAATCGATTGATAGATACGAAATAGATTAAAATTTTGTTATTGTTAAAGTTTAATTGATGATAATTACTATCCATTTCAAAATAGAAGGCGAGTGATTGTAAGTTGAATAACTCGAGAATGGTAACAGCTATTGAGGTCGGTTTTTCGTTGTTGTGTAGCCAAGACTGGGGCACGTAATGATATGTAAAAAAAGTTTTTCTACATTGGTCTGAAGGGGGGTTTCAGGCATGCCAAAGATAGAAGACACGATGGATTTTTGTTCTAAAGAAATGCGTTTGATGCGCAAGAGTCTTCTCTACAGTTCTACGCAAGCCGCAGGTTTCTACGATGTTCCGTTCGAATGCTACAGTTCCTACAGCAAAACCTGTGAAAAACAAGGTTTTCCACATCGCTGTTCATCGTAGCAATGTTTGTTTTACTCTACCGTAAAGTTTATTTCTGTCCATTGTCGAAATCGGCTCCATTTCAGCCGATTGTAAGCCTATTGGGCCTTGAATTTAACCCAATTTTTCATTTCCAAAGCGTTATTTTAGCTCATGATATTTGCGTGTGATTATCAGCGCTTAAAATAAGTCGCGAAGGTGTGAAGAAACCTAAGTACTGTTTATTTACAGAAAAATTGTACAAATAAATAATCAAAAGTCTACATATTCTCCGTCGTTTGTGTTGATATCGAAATCAGGCTCACCATGTTCGTCTTCACTGAGTAAATGTGGTTCTATATCATCTTCGACAAAATCGTCGGCAGTGCGTAGAGAACAGAAAGAAACATGTAAATCTGTATCCTCTAACAAAATATTCCATAAACAAAATGCTTCTTCTTATATAGAGTGTACATAATTTAGACGAGAAAGACGCGCTATGCACCAATTAGTCTGACATTCAATTGTACATTGAAGGATGGAACGATCAGATTTCACTTACAGCGTACTAGTTGTATTTTTTCAGGCGTAATTCAAGGCCCAATAAGTTTAAAATCGGCTGAATAGAGCTGATTTCGACAATGGAGAGAAATAAACTTTACGGTAGAGTAAAACAAACATTGCTACGATGAACAGCGATGTGGAAAACCTTGTTTTTCACAGGTTTTGTTGTAGGAACTGTAGCATTCGAACGGAACGTCGTAGAAACCTGCAGTTTGCGTAGAACTGTAGAGAAGACTCTTGCGCATCAAACGCATTTGTTTAGAACAAAAATCCATAGTGTCTTCTATCTTTGGCATACGTAGTTTGCCTGAAACCTCCCTTCAGACCAATGTAAAAAATTTTTCTTTGTACATATCATTACGTGCTCCAGTCTTGGCTACACAACAACGAAAACCCGACCTCAATAGCTGTTACCATTCTCGAGGTATTCAACTTACAATCACTCGCCTTCTATTTTGAAATGGATAGTAGTATTTAGCTAAGTACTATCCATCCAAGTCAAGAGTCATTGGGATCTTCAATTGTCGATTAAATTTATTAGCATTGAGTGCGATCTATATAGACACAACATATGCGAACGCGTTATACCTGCAATCTGTACTACAATGCGCATTAATCTAACAATCTTACTTCAAGATTTGTTCGATGGCTAACTAAAAGAAAGAAGACATGTTTTATTCACGAGAATTTTCTAACTATTCGATATGTTATTTGACGTTGACAAGTTTTCTATCATTGTTTATTAATTCATAGCGGACATTATTCGGCACCATCATGAAAGATTCATAGTTCTTCAATGATTATATTGTCTGTCAAATGACCATACGCAATCGATAGAGTACGTTAAATGTCACTTTATAGTGACGATCGTACTGCTTAACAATTCATGCTCGAATAAGATATCACTTTTTCCTGGTAAACTCGAGCTTGATTGATATGATCAATAAAATCAAAGATCATTTGTTCCAATCGATTCAAATGGATCTTACTTGTAAACACATCTAGACCAACTGGCTAGGTCAGTTATTGGAAAAAAATATGATTTTCAAACTATTGACAATTTTCTATTTATGTTTCAAAAAATATCAATGTGTCTGTGATGAGAAACTTCAAAGATTATCTTACTTCAATGTCACCCTAGTCTCAGTAAGTTCCAAATATTATATCAGCTTAAAAAATTTATCAACGACATTCATGTAAATTAAAAGTGCAATCTAACTTTATAAAAGAATACAGCTTATATGTTAAAAATATAATCTTACATGAAACAATTGGTTTATCTATCATAAATATAGCATTTTTCCTTATTTTGATAGTTTATATGAAAATTAGAAAAAATATTCATTTCTATTTTCATAAAAATACATAATACTGAAATATCAGGTGTCCCATAAATAATTAGACTCTTGGTATTTTTCAAAATTTCTTCTCTATCATTCCTGTTACTAAATTATTCTTTTTTATTAAAAGATAACGCTTGAAATTCTCTACAAAATCATACATGATTATTCCCTAAAAACTGTTCAAGTATCTTTGAAAAAGGACAAAACTTTGAGGAATCAAATTTCGAGTTTGCGAAAGTGATATATTTTTATGGTGCAAAATAATTTCGCTTTTTTCTCTCATATAATTGTTAATAATTATTCTTCTTAGATTGGAGAGCATTTTACGCTGCCTCGTTTTATCGGATTTGTTTTTCAATATAAAAACAATAGATGCAAAGCGTAACCATTCATTATGTTTAATTCATAAATTTAACAGCATTTTGTATGCTTTTTCTTTTCCATCTTTTTCAAATATATCTAAACAGTTTTTAGGGATCAGCCATATATAATTTTGTAAAAAACTTCAAGCGCTATCTTTTAATAAAAAACAATATTTTAGTAAAAGGGATAATAGGGAAGAAATTTCAAGAGTCTAATTATTTATGGGACACCCGATAGATTAGACTTGTACATTCCAGTTCCCGATCTGATGATAGTCGTACTCTTATCCGACAGATCATTCCGAAAAGCGTGTATTTAATTTGTTTTTGTTTTTATATAGAATTCAATATGATTAGCTATAGCCTTATTAGTTTGGTCGATGCTACCCTTATAGAAGTGAATCGAAATTTGGACTAATCGCGTTCCTTTTGGTATAAGGTCTGTAGAAGACCATGATTGATAGAGAGTTGAATTATAACGATTTCCACCTGTATAAGGACCTGAATAAAAACAGATAAACATTGTGAATGAAAAAGAATAAAGACATAGTATATACCTAACATAGTCGTTAGTAGTTTATTTGCAGAACCAAGAAATATTATCTCTAAATTGGTATAATCATTTGTTTGATTTCCATTAATACTACCGAGCATTGCCGATATTAAATATTGAGCTCTTTCAGCATCAATTAAAAGTGAATAATGAGTAACATCTAGTTCTGTATGAAGTACTGCTTTTTTTGCACTACTCACAAAAACACATGTTCCATTTATGATTTGACGATAAATTCTTTGTGGTAAAAAGGAATACCATCTGCCCAAGGCGCTTTTCTGATTCTGGGGCTTTGATAAGGGTGGAAAAGTGGGTTTGTAATTTGACTTTTTTGTTGTTGTTGATGACGAAGTTACTGTTGAACAATCTTCTTCGTTATTATTTCTAATTAAATTTATTTTAGTTAATGTTGCTTCATGTGTACCATTAGGAAAAATGGTATTTTTAAAGATATTTCCTACGCTTGTTAGTTTAATATTTGACTGATTTAAACTTGCACCGGTAAAATTTACATTTATAAAGAATGCATCAGTAAAATCAGAATGATCGACGATACAATTAACAAAATTTGAATTTTCCATTGTTGCATGACTAAAATTACTACCAGATAAGATTGAACCTTGAAAATTGGCATACGATAAATCAATATTTATAAACGATGAATTTATTAGAAAAACATTATTTAGTTTAATATATTGTAGACTAGATGATTTTCTAAACTTAAAATTACTTGTTAATGAATGAAATGTAATATTATTTAAATTAACACCACTTAGATCCAGTAAATATGCAGACTTGATACTCATTTTTATAAGATTACTGTCATATAAAAATTGCAGTAAATATTCTTTTCGTTTTGTGTCCAATTGTCGAAATGTTGTTAATGTTTTCGCACGTGCTAATATCAAATCTTCATCTGTTAAATTGTTAGTTATTTTTTGTTTTAGAAGGTCTGATATATCACGTAGGTATTGATCAAAAACAATTTCACGCCGTAATTCTTCAGCCATTGTATATTCTCGTCCGCCTTCATATAAAGCAATTGTTAATTCTTGTTCACGTGCTTGTCGATTTGATTGTAGTTCTTGAAGAGTTGTTACCAGTGTAAAAAGGCCGATCATCAATGGTACTGATATTGATAATAATAATTTACAACATGAAATAGGTTTACCTTTCCATTTTTCAGTGCGATTACCAAGAGTAAGTGACTCTGGATGAGAAGAAGTTTGAAAAGAAAGAGTCGAATCAAGTTTTCTGTCGAATTCTACAGAAGGTGCAGACGAAGATGCGGACCTTGTCATTTTGTCTGATATAGTTGTGAAGTAACAAAGTAAGGATTTCGTTGCCAAATCAATCTAAAATGAAATTGAACTTTGTAACAAACTCAACTACTTAAACTAAGTTAAAATATACAGAGGTAATTTAAGTCCTGGATGTTCACTCGTAATTCATTTTATATTTTCTATCTTTTCGGGATAGTTTTTTTTTGGAGATGTTATCTTTTGGCAGTAGAGGCACATATACACTACAGATTTACAAAGCCACAACTCTATCAATGCTTCTTAGACATGCTTAAAAAATAAAATCTGAAAACCTACGAAGAGTTACAGCGTGAATGATTCATAATGGTATGTCATCATCTTAAATTGTTAAATAACTACGATGCGTGGGCAGCAAACGTACGGTTCGATGATGGCAAAATTGGCTTTAAAAAGCCTATTGAGAGATTCAAGATTGTGCGAACAAAAATTTTATACTAAAGATGAAAAAATGGCTTGCTTACAGCGGTCGACAAATCTCGAGAAGGTTACATCAATGGAATAATGTTATGTATTAACGAAAAATACTCTACATTGGAGGGTGTATAAAATCGTCAAAATGGTTGTTTTTATGCTTTTAGTCAACATGTAGCAGATGAATAGGGAGAGGAAAAAGCAAGGGCCATATTTACAAACAAATTATTGTGTGGCTTCATGCTTCCAAACATGACCATACAGCTTCTGTTGTATTTCAACCTCTTCAGACATTAACATACAAGAATTATTTTGTTATTGTTCTTCCACATACGCTGTCTAAAGGTCTATCATTACTAGGTAATGATCTTATTTATCAACAAACCAATGCCGCATACATATATAGATTTACTACTTAGGGCATACCAAAAGTAGTGGCGGAGGCTCTGTAATTCCTTATAAAAAGGTTTCAGAATTTTCTCTCTATATAGTCTGACAGAGAAAAGAACACTCTATTTTTCTATGCTATTTGATCATACTTCAACTAATGAGCAGTCATCCTATTCCACGATATTGCACATTCCGGAATCAATTCCATCAATTGCGGAATTCTCTCTGCTCACTAGCTTATTCAATTCTCTCACGGAATTCCGAAATCGCTAAAAAGCGGAATTGGTGGAAATTTCTAGGAATTCCCAGGAATTATGTAATTCCAAAATTGCAATTCTTGTTTTTCACACGCATTTGTAAATAAAACTTGATTTCAACAAACAATAAGTATACTACTTTTTCAATCAAATAGTAGGAATCACCTCGCTCCGTCACTAATACACAAAACACTCCCACATCATCGGCAGACATTTCTGGTTGCAAACCAGGCAGTACAAACTCAGCATATAAGCATCAACCAGCTAAGGGCCAGGTCATTCGTCAATAGCAACAGTGAGGGTGTTTCGAAGGCCTAGTCAGTGGCCAGTAGCAAATCACAGGGTCTTTCAAAGGACTTGTTCCTAGTTTACCGCCAGAGTGCGGGCACTACAAACATTCGGTCAGAGCCGAATAGAAAAAGTGAGAGTATTCGAGATTTCTGGTAGTTGGCCACAGCAAAAGTGCGGGTGCGCCGAAAGCTCGGTAACCAGGAACAACAAAAATGAGTTTGCTTACAAAGCCTGGTCAGTGAGCAATAGCAAAAGCATGAGAGCATACCGAAGACATGCTCAACGCTCAATAGAACACATAAACGTGTACCAAAAACATGCTTAGAGGGTCGCAACAAACCAGATGATGTTGCGAAATCCTACTTACTAGTCAACAAAGAGAAGAAAGAGAATTCAAAGTGCTGGCTCCTCCGAGAGCATCGTCCGATACTACTAAAAAGTATCACGACTGACTTATTACCAGAATACCGCGCGAATGCTTATTCAGCAATCCGCAGTGATATTCAAACATAAACAAGCTACAACTAAATGTACGAATTTGACGGAATGGGAAGGAATTTCACAAAATTCCACCTAATTCCTGTTTGACGCAATTTCGAATTACAGAATTGGAATCGATTCCGCAATGTGTAACATCGCGAAATAAGATCCATTCTCTAACTAATATCATAATAATAAACTTTCGATAAAACTTGTTTCGTTAAGATATGTGCTACCTGTACAGAGTTGTCAAGAATGGTTTTCCATGGGAGGGGTTATAAATCTTTTTGTCTGTCGAACTTTGTAGAGCTCTCTTCGCTGATCATTTTGGTAAAAAAATCTTTTAAATTTGACCAATAAATAACGGAGCTAGGATCAAAATACTGAAAAGTTCAAAATTTTCGGTTTGAGATAGCTAAGATATTTTTGAGTATTTTGACCTTAGTATTGTTATTTATTGACGAAATTTAAAAACTTTTTTTAGCAAAATGATCAGCAAAGAAAGCTCTATAAAGCCTGATAGACAAAAAAATTTCTGAGAACTTTATGTTTTTGTGATAGACTATCTATCTATTTGAGCGTTGAATCTCATGAAACTGGGTGTATTTCTATAGACCATTCTCATCTTAAAAATGACAAATTATACTCCTAAATCCCGTTTTTGACGGGCTTTCATTTACTATAAAATTCAATGTTGATATCATTTGTGGTTGAAGCTGTATGCCCATGAGAAGACATTTTTGACACCCCGTACAGGTAGCACATATCTTAAGGAAACAAGTTTTATCGAAAGTTGATTAGTATGATATTAGTTGAAGTATGATCAAATAGCATAGAAAAATAGAGCATTCTTTTCTGTATCAGACTGTATAGAAAAAAATTTCCGAAACCTTTTTATAAGGAACTGCAAAGCCTCTGCCACTACATTTGGTATGCCCTAAGTAGTATGATGTTAGCAGGACTATGCACATTTCAAAAGCAATGGTTTTTTAATGGATGGAATAAAAAAGGTATTGCTGACGTACAAAAGGATGGTCTTGTTCGCAACGTTGAAAATAAAAGACGCATATATTAAAAAAAATACTTTTTTCTGTATTTCATGATATATTTTGTTTGAGATAAACCGTAATCAACAAGCTATAAAATATCAAATTCAAAGATTGATTATTTATTATGGATCACTCGTTAAGATGGTAAGTTTGCGACGTCATCCGGTATGCAAATGTTTTTCTTTAAATTTTTATTGAATTCAGGCCTAATAACATGAATGTTTTACCCTTTATGCCAGGAAATTCGCCGCCTTCATCAAAAATAGCAGCCTACCGATGATATTTTCGCACGCAAACTCCTGGATCTGCAAAAGCGCAACGCTAGTCGAATGAGTATGCGCCTTTATACACAGGGAAAATCGAAAAAATGGTATAAAGAACACATCATTTTGGAAGACATGCGCTCCGCCTGTCGAATTATAAATGACTTCCAAAAAGAAAAAAATGGTCAAATGTTTTAAGAGTTCGTGCAAAACTCATTCTGATAGATCTAGGAATGATTTTGTTCAAAAGAAAGAAGACATAGACAAGATAAATTCAGGATTTTTTAGAAATTTAAAGAGGAAAGTACAAAGAATTTTGTAGTATCCAAGCATATGAAATCCATAGGCTAACGTACAGCAAACCTTCGCAAAAGATATTCAATCATTTGGGTCTGGAAAACCTATTCTAAGCAGAGTAGAACGATAGATCGTCCTATTTCACTTACAGTCGTAATCAACAAGCTTCTCTTATTATTATTATAAAAGGAAACACTGACAATGTAATGCTCTTTTTTTCTCGATATTGATATAGCAAGGTAAAGAGAGAGTGTGAACGGAATCACGTTACACTGGCTGGCGCAGCACGTTCAACCTATAGTATTATTTTTATAGGCGTCATCTTTGACGTCATAGTGTATGTGTTTGGGTGACTAAATGCGTCATTCAAGTTGCCCAACTTTATCAAATCATATTTCGCTACTCAGTTCCTCTGGAAAAGAAACCGAAGGGTAATATCTTACCTGCTTTGGGCGCATATTGCCCAAAAATACAGAAGAAACCTTGGTCTGTCACTCGTGAACGTTTCATAGTGCTGTACCGCTCCTTGGTCGAGTAGTAAGAGTTACATATTTCGAAAGTTCTAGAAAACTCCCGCGAGTAGATTTTAAAAAACTAGATCCATAACTTTGAGAATCTATTTTGGCAAACTTCTGTTACAATCAGTAGATTTGAAAGATATGATATGCGTAAGGCGAATTGAATCAGATTCCAGGGTAGAGTTGCCTGAGCTCGCTTGTTTCTTCCCCACGTTGTTCTTAATTAACGGCAGAAGACTAGTCTATTTCGATTTCGATTTTCTCTGTCTCTGTCTCATCCTCTCTGTCTTGTATAAAACTGTCAAAACGAACGAGTTTGGGCGGCCAATTATGCTGGGACAAATAAAAGAGGTGGGCTTAAAAAGAAACAAAAGTTTTCTCGAAAAGTCATGATCTAGTTAGGTGCGTGTTCCAAAGGGATGACACCAGTGCTCATTTTCGGCGAAAGAACAGCAGGCATGCTTAATACATCCAGAATGTTCTTCTGATAGTGCTAAAATACAAAAATAAGGTCTTTGGTGAAAATTAGACATTTTAATAGGACGGTGCTAAACTGTATACCCATTATTTAACATAACGATGGTGCCAAGATAACTCTCCGTCTTTTATAATCATGGATCATTGGACACTGAATAGTCTATCAATTGGAGAAAAATAAAATGGAAAGACACACTTATAGAAAAATAAAAATGTGCAGCCACAAAACTCGATAAGATATTGTTTTGCAAAGTTGTTCATCTTAGACTGTTCGTTTGAAGCGTATCCTGGAAAATGATGGTTAATATTTACATAGATAAAGGACATACCATTTTGTAGAAAATTAAAAGCCGAATCTTTTTAAAAAAGTAACACTTGAACATTGTACCGATGAAAATGGTACAGCCACGCGGTGATGGTACAAGTAAAAGTGATCGTCATCACAGTTTGTCGATTGATTGCAATATTGAGGCGGGGCAATATTTACATAATGAGAGTGTCACAGAACATCAGTAAACGTATTAAAGAGCGACTAGCCCTGAGCCGACTGTACGTAAGTGCGAGCGCACTTTCCTTTGCAACATCAATACGTTTCATATCTCGTCTCAAATAGTTCCATGTTTTCTTGATCTTGATCATACTTTTCTGTTCTCATTCTGAGTCATCACCCAATACGTCTCAATCAATGATCATGCAGGTGTATTCATGGATCTCTGATCGAAGTCAAGCACCATCATCGTAAAGAAGAATGACAGTTAAGGAAGAAAATGGTCAAACAAAACGAAGATCAATACGTTGACGAACCTTCTCAACGGCTCTGAGGGTGAGGATGAGGGTGTGAGGGTGGTGAGAACAGCTGCCACAATCTAGATTTCGTTCTTGCTGAAAGAACTCATCAGATGGCTTATTGAAATGAATTAAATTCAAATCCAAATCAAAATATCTACAAATTGTTCCAAATGATTAATTAAAATCAAAAGGAATAGTAGATTCTTGAAGCTGAGGGTGAGAACAGCTGCCATAATCTAGATTTCGTTGAGGGTCAGTATAGCTACCGCGATCATGATTTCGTCCCTGCTAAAGGACTCTTCAGACGGCTTATAGTAGCATACCTGTTTTGAATGATCCGAAGATCACAAACAAGGTACATAACTTATTCTCATTCAAGTAAATCAGAAGAATTTACAAGAAAGGATAGATACCCATATAGTAGGAGTGAGTATAGCTACCGTGATCATGATTTCGTCCCTGCTAAAGGACTCTTCAAACGGATTTAATTTGTAGAACTTTCATCTGAAATGAATTCAAAAAACATATATTTACTTTTTTCCGAATATTGTATAGAATTTTTAGAAGAAATGTTCTCTCGAAAGGAATATATAATAATCTAAAGGACAGGTCAATTTGTAATTTTAATGAATGATGTAAAGTATCATGGCGATTATTCTCTTGTTCAAGTATTTTATTCCTAATGTTTGTTTCTGTTGGTAACATAGAGAGAGATGCAATGTGTATGGTTTTCGCTGATTGTGTGGTGGAGAATGCTGTGGATGATATTGTTTTTATTGATTTGCGTAAAATTTCTTTCTTATGAAGTTGTGTTTGTTGTGTGTGATTGGCTTTTTTATTTTTCGAAGGGTTATGTATGCGTTTAATGATTGATTCAGTAATATATGTTTTTATTGTTGGTGAGAAATTAATGGTCTGTGTTACTTTGATGGAGCTAGTGTTGAAGTAACTTGGTGTAGTGATGATAGGTATGATGGTGTTTTTTTATTCTAATGGATTTTACACGATTCCTTTTTGCAAGTGATGTTATTACAGTGTGTATGGAAATCGATAAACGTTATCATTGCTAGGCTTGTATCTGAGATGTGCAGTATTCGGTAAGAGCTATGATGCATACGGAAATTAAAAAAAATAATCCTTCTTTCACCATCCATAAATAAGCCAATCATGCAATCTATTTCAACTGAACAGAAGAAAACAGATAATTTCTCGATTAAAACAACACAAAAACGTTAGGCTACAGTATGTCAAGTAGATCAAGAATAAGATAAAAAAGTTAAGTAGAAAAAAATGGTATAATATTTAAGCATTTGCCGTACACAACATCAATTCATATTCCTCATTTTTTATCGCAGCACCACGCTTCTCATTATTGTCACCCATTTTCACCATGTGCCCATTTGGTGAAATATTCTACAATTATATACATGCTAAAAAAATATAATACATCATTTTTACTTACTCTCAAATCCTCTTTTTGTCTATCGGTAATAAAACAACAACAGAAAGAATTTCGACAAGATATAAAGAGAGATGGATCGGTCATTTCATCATTATTATCAGAGTTATCTGAAAAAAAGTTATTTCATTAGTAAACATAAACAATTGTCTATAAAATATACTTAGTAATAAACTACATAATAAACCAATAATAATTGTAATCGAAATTCCACTCACTGGGTACCACATAAATGATATTGAATAAAGAGGTAAAAATATATTGCTTGATAGTGTAGATAATCTGATATACTGTTTATCTGCATTAGTAATATTAATGTTACTAAATGAGATGTTAGAAGAACATCCATCAATAGATGTTGCCAATGATGTTTTAACTTGTTGTTTTGATGTTAAAGTAGCACCAATAAGAATCCAGATTTGAAATATAAGACTAACTATAAATCCAATAAGAGCACTCTAAAAAAAGAATAATTAAATTAATATACATATGTATCAAGAAATATCTACTCGACTATTAATACGTCGAAAGAAAAAACCAAGTAAAAATACAGCAAATATTGGTGTAGTTAATGTACCCAATATTGAAAGGACAATCTGAAATGAAATTCTATTTTTTTTCGAAAAAAAGAAAAAAAAAGAAACTTACAACAATAATATTTGTTAAATAAGACATAATAAAAGCAAGTAATATTGTTAATAAACCAAGTAAAAGAGCTGAAATAAATAAGAAAATTTGTTAAAATAAATAATCAATCGATTTTCATACATAAATATTTTGAAATTTTGGCTTGTAAATGATCAGATAATAGTCGATTTGGTCGAAGACGTTTATAAATATCTTCAATAATCACTGTTGTTGTACTATTCACACCAGATGATACTGTACTAAATTGCAAATATTTTAAAAAAATACTTTATTTAAACAAAAAATAAAACAGATATTTTACCTTAATGAAGCACTCATTATAGAAGCAATAAAAAGACCTGTTAAACCAGGAATCTTTCCTAATGTTTGAATAACAAACAATGGATACAACTAAAAAAAATAAAAATAATTGTTTTTCTCTTCATTTATTTTTTTGGCTTACTTGATCTGATCGTGAAACAAGTCTAGTTTTTAACGGATCACAATTATAATATTTAGCATAAATAAGAAGACCAACAATAGAACATAATGTTAGAATTAACACACACATTATCCAACTTATCCAAGCAGCTCTAAAAATTATTTTTCTTTTCTCTGATTGAAAACAAGTAGCGTTCGTCTAAAGATTCGCTCAGCTCTTTCTCGTAGAACTTGTGTTTCTAACAAGGGGAAAAAAGCAGACTTCTGTACTTCCGAAGTACAGAAGTACAGAGAATTACAGGGAAGTACAGAGAAGTACAGAGAAGTACAGGGAAGTACAGAGAAGTACAAAGAAGTACAGAGAAGTACAGGGAAGTACAGGGAAGTACAGGGAAGTACAAGAAGTACAGAGAAGTACAGGGAAGTACAGGGAAGTACAGAGAAGTACAGGGAAGTATGCCATTTATC
>JAJEKB010021442.1:1623653-1669169 GCA_022393335.1 Macrotrachela quadricornifera | reverse complement strand
GAAGTACAAAGAAGTACAGAGAAGTACAAGAAGTACAGAAGTGTGCTTTTTCCCCCTTGGTTTCTAAACTACCGTCAAGCTATGTATTTATAAAATTAAAAACAAAACCGAAGTCAGATTCAAGTTCCTGGACATCAACTGCCTTTGACCAAACCTCATAAAAACAAATATTTTTCTCTTAAAAACTCGTCGTTTACTTAAAAAGTTGAGTCGCAAAAATTTTTTTTTGCAAAAAAGTGATCCTTTGTCAAAAAAAATGGATCGCAAAAAAAATCTTAAGAAACTAACATCAGATTCGGATTCCTCGACCCCAATTACCTTTTGATTAAGTTTTATAGAAAATATTGATAGAATGTTTTTTTGACCTTGTGCGGACATACAAGCAATCAATTTATGTTTCTAAGACTCTTCTCTACGAGAAAGAGAATTACTTTTGTGCATCTTTTGTTGTTTTAACACACATATATCGTTGTGCTTGTGTTTGTAAAAAACATAATAAAGCTGTTGAATTTAGTGTATTACCAATTATTATTGACCAAAATGTATAACGAATTGTTGGATCAAATGAAAATCTATTTCAAGAAAAATTATTTTTATTTTATTAGATATTTTCAAGAAATATACGTTGAAAAATTTATTCGTTGACCATCATTTGCTGTTTTAATTACATTATTTATTCCACCAGCATCAATAAAACCTTTCAAAAAATGAAACTTTTTCTTTTTCGAATGAAAAATAAATTTAATACCAAAAATAATTGATAAAATTATTCCAATAAACATGACACATGTTTGTACAACATCTGTCCATATAACTGCTTTCATACCACCCTAATAAACTTTTATTAGAACAAAACACAAACTTTATTTGAATAACTTACAATACTTGTATAAAATGTACAAATTATTCCACATGATATAACAGCAAGCCAAACTTTCAAAAGAGAAATATAAAAATTTATATTTTTTTTTATTTTTATTATTTACCATCTAAACCAGTTACTTGGCTCAATGCTAAACTTGGCCCGTATAATGTTACAGATATGTAAAAGATCTATTTTATTCATAATATCAATTTATTTATTCATTTATTTCTTACTTACAGTAGTAATTATATATATCAATGTTACACAAATACGTAATGTTAATGAAAAACGTTTTTCAAGATACTAAATATATTTTTCAAATAATTAGAAATACAACAAGCGTTTCTTTTAATCCTACCGCATAAATGCTAATAGAACCAATTTCTCGAAATTTTGGTATAAATAATTTAGTTGCCAAACACGTTGCAAAAAACCATGCAAATACTAAATATTCATTTCTTTTATTTAAAAAAAATGTTCAACATTATAAATTCTACATACCACAATACAAGTACATTGTTCCATCTATAGAACAAAAGTTAATATTTTATTTAACACTTATTTTTATTATGTATGACTTACAATTATAGATTTCAACAGGTACACCAAGCACTGTTGCTGCTGAAAATATACTTACTAATAAACTCATTGCAGTTGGTAAAAACTATTTTATTTCATTAAAAGTATTAGTAAAAATTTTTTTAATGATATTAACATACATTCATTTCGCCACCTGCCATTAAAAAATCTTTAGTTGTTGATTGTTTTGAACCAAAACATCCATGCCAAATACCTATTACTGCTGACAAACCTTTTACACAAATACATTTCAATTTATTTATAACATGATTAATTATAAGACATGAATCTTACCAAGAAGAAAAGTTAACATGGCATAATCAGTCCAACCAAGATATAAATTATCCGATGTCATCGTTGATTTACTATTCTGAAAAATTTATAATAAGAAAATGATGAGGAAACTTTATATGAAATCTTTATTTATTAAATCAAATAAAATATAATGTTGAAAACATCTATGATGTCGAAAAAAGAGACTTAAATTTCGTAGACTTGTTTCTTGGAAGCTTAGCCATCAAGAGGTTCAAAACTTTGTTTTCAACTATGGCAGATTAAACAATCAATCTGTCACAGTTATAAACTGTTTTGAACTATGTTTTACAACTTACCGTATTTCAGAGTACTTGATTGTAATTTGAAGCACTTCGAACTATTTTTCTACTTCAAGCCTGTTTTTTTTATCCTTGCCAAAGTGTCGCTTCGCGTAGAAAAATTGGTATATAGATAATTAGGTATTCTTGTGATGAAAATTAATACTAGAATATGTTGAAGTTATTGCTGTGTATCTTCGAAGCAAGCTATCTTGCCTTTTTATATTCAATGAAATTGTTGGTTTTTTCCCGGTTACGTTTAGTAACGTGAATCAATCAGCCGTGCAGTTTTATACATATGATCCGATAAACCCCATTGAATATTTTTCGTACGTTTTTTTCTTTATACTGCATTATATAGTTTTGTCTTTTTTCTAAGCATGAGTCAATATTTTCTATTAGATATTTATTCACGGCTATAAATTAGTAATAAAATATAAATCTCATGTGTTCGATTACGGTAAAAATATGACGTAGTTACACCGTAGCTGCAAAAAATTGTGATATAATTACGCGTAATTACGATAAAATATATACAGTTACACGTAGCTGTGTCATAGTTTTTCGCAATTGAGGCTCACAATGCAATCGCACTTACCGTGTTACTGAATTACATTTGCTGAAAGAGACGATATAGGTGAAGATTTTCTATTATTAATGTTCTTATTGTGAATTACAAAAATTCTTTAAATACAAAAAATTGAAAAATCAGAAAAATAAAAATTATTCAAAAAACTAACAATAAAAAACTGATTAGAAAAACTTGTAAAAAATTTAACCCTTTCACCGCGATGTGGCCCACCGGTGGGCCACGCTATACTTTAAGAAGAAACTGTATGGAAAAGCACTTTCTTCTGCTTTTTTTCCTTTGGTGAGACGTTAAATATAGCCTGTCATCTGCACTGTCTTTGATATTATTTTAGTTCTTTATTCCATAACATGATGCTTTTGGTTAAAACATTCAAGAAAAAAAATTTATCACAGTTAGGACAGAAGGTTTTTATTTTCTTTGCTACTGCATAGCTCACTTCCCTTGATTGTTCTTCTCTGTTTTTTTCGTAGCAGCTCGCACAGTGTCTACGGACATCATGGGCAGATCCCTCTATTTCTTGAAGCTTGTGATCCGCCAACTTGCGTTTCGTTTGGCTTGTTGAACGTTCTCTCAGACCAGGTTTTAGATTCTCGTATGGCACACCCAGAAGTAAAGACCGCACGAAACTTTCACGAAACTGTAGCATTGTCGCACGACTTGTGTCATAATTTTCTTTGTAAATCAAGTAAGCATTTACTATTGACATTCCAAATATTATCTCAAATGCCACCTTTTGAAACGACTTTTTGGGCAGTCTGAATGATGTATAGTGTGTTGGTAAATGATCAGATAAATCTGTACTTTATTTTCCTCTATTGACTCACACTCTCACCTTTCATGCAAATGCAAAGGAAGAGTGAAAGATAATACTAAGAAAAGATTGTAAAAGAAAATATCAAAATTTGGCTTCTTCATTATGTTGTTACTGTAGACAGACTCGACTAACTGTCGAGTTCGATGTGCTTGAAGACCTATCATGCGATGACACCAACAGCAGAAAGGAAAACAAATATCTGCACATACTCAAAATATCAACGAGTGCATCCATCGAGCGTGCGGATACATGAAAATCAATATATTGAAGCTATTTTTCTCGAAAAACCGAATCGCGGTGAAAGGGCTATAGATGCCATAGGGATCGAAAGAGTTAAATCTATCCATAAAGAACAAGTAGAGATTTTCTCTGTACTAAGACATCAATTGCATGAGACTTTTCTACGAGTGAACACTTTATTTCGTACACTAGCCGAAATCTCAGAAGAGTCTTTAGTCGACAATTCAAGCAAAATCTTTCTAAACATCTGCATCAAATTATTTAGCACCTCTTCCTTGTCATGGCCATGCTTGTTCAATCTGCAAAAAGAGTCGTGATTGGTATTATGATACAACATCAACAACTCGTACGCACAGCGATTTAAATAGACGATATCAAGGTTCATGCACTGGGATTACTAAGGGTCGGGGTCAATATATTAATTATAATATTCGTAGGCATGAAAAAGACCTTTGTGAATGTAAACAGTTGATTTATTAGTCAAATCAAACAATGACAAAACAACAAATAGAACAGTAGTTGATTGTACTTATTGTGTGACACATTTTAATCCAAATAAATAACTGTATCACTTGCAAAAGAGTACATGAGATGTTGAAACTACGTAAGAGTAGAAAATTTCATCCATTTCTCATCAGGTAAATTTAGAATATTTATAAAATAAAAGCTAAATAATTCTTTTACTGTCAGAAACAGTTATATTCTTGAATAAAAAATGATCATTACTATAAAAGATTGAAATGTAATGAAATCTTCGCTTGTTTAGAATATTTTTCAAGACATAGATTAAATGAAACATGTTCACATTGTTTATAAAATTGTTCTAACCATCAACATATATTTCTTTAAGTACCAATATATAAGAACATTGTCGATGAAGATATTTTCTATTATATAAAGCTGCTCCACCAAATGCAGATTGAACAGGTTCATATTTGAAAGGTACCGCGAACGATTCATTGACGGCACATAATGGCATGCGGTTTTCTACTAAAGATCAAGATAACGATATACAGGCTCTAGAGTCATGTGCCCAAAAGTATAATGGAGCGTGGTGGTACCAACAGTGCCATTCCTCCAATTTGAATGGAGCTTATTTGCGAGGTAATCATTCGACTTCATACGCCACAGGTATTGTTTGACTCACATTTCGAGGCTATTATTATTCGCTGAAGGCTACACAAATGAAACTTCGACCTACATGGTTTAAATCTTAAAAATATGGCTCTCTACTTTTGCAATGAAAAATATTGACAATTACATTTACTGTTTCTTTCAGAATATAGTGTGTCAGTATTTTTTTGAATAAAACAAGACGAAAACGGCTAAGAGACCTGTAGTTTTCACCAATAGACTAAAAACATTATTGAGCATATGATCTTGTCAAATTTGGTTGGTTCACCTGCTGACCAATCGGTTCGCTTCTCCCCAACATTGAAAAGTGACATGGTTGTGAAAACATTTTCTTCATATGATTTCTTGTTTTTATTTGGTTATTTGGTAGGACTAAGTATGCTTTTGTGATTTACGCAAGGCCGACATTTCCTTCACTCGTCAATTTTGATGGTTTTCAGCCAGTATGATGTACCCAAAGACGTCCAGCACAGCATATTCTTCCACATACATTACTACTATTTTGAAGGGCGAACTTTCCTCTATCATCTGAAGCATGAGGATATTAACTACTGGGAAGGTATACGGATCACTGTATTTTGCCGCATCAGGATTATTCTGGACTCAGGATATGTTTTGCGTGTGAGAAAAGGCGTTTGTGAGGCATTTCTCAAATAGGGCCGATTCATGACCAAAAGCTTCCCCTCCTTTTTTGTCCTTTAGCAGGTACATCATCATATTTTGAATTCTTCTTTCAACAAACACTGGACAAAGCCTCACAGATGCAGAACGGAAGGACAATAGAGTTTTCTTAGATGTGAAATATTTTCCCCGGTTAGTAATTTCAATGTCAAATATTGTGAGTGAGGTTAACAATAACCATTTTGGTATCATTTTCGCGCACTCTCACCTTCAAGATGGCAACGTCCGAATTGATCTAATGTTGTTTCTGTTCGTCGAATAGTTTTTCTAATATCTTTGTTGCGTTCTTCGATAGAAAAATTGTTTCATTGAGGTTTTGAACTCCTCGCGGTACTTCGTTGACGGAAGTACAAATACGACAAAGATAATCACTGGAGAAACAAATGAAAGAAAGTAGCCTACCAGGAAGAACCACGGTTTTCGTGCTGATTTCAAACAGTTCCAAATGAATGAAACTACTAAACGAGGTAAGGCAAGAAAGATAAGAAGCCAAGGACTGACAAGCAGATGCTTATGTTCACGTAATTGCTGCCATAAATACTGCATGAAAGTGAGCTGTTGTCGAATGACGAATCGCTGACGTGCTGCTCGGATGATGATGAAGCTTGCTGAGATGAAGTTAATAGTAAATGGACCAAAAAAATGAATGATATAAATCACCTGATTAAAGCGTCGAAGATTATTAGATGAATATGCCACTATGCACCAGGTACGGTCTTCTTGCGCATCATCAACGAGTTTTCTGTGCAGAGGATCGTGTATAGCGGTAGCAATATTGCACAGTAGAACGAGTGCAACGATCCATATAGCAATTCGCTTACTCATTGTCTTTTTGAAGCTGGCGCCAGAATAGATCGTGACTACACGCTCGATAGCAACGCAAGCTGAAAGCCAATCACCGGTATGAGGCAGGAATTTCAAGAGAAACTCAATCCAGATGCAATTGACGAGAAGTGTCGATCGATGAATAACTAGTTTCATTTGAGAGAGAACAAGTAGCCAGAACTTCAGCACGAACACACTCATAGTGAGTGTGGAAACTATTGACGATGCTAGTAAGTATACTCCACAGCCAATTTCAAGTATTGTTTTCTGTCGAAACGTCAAAATACAGAGGATATTACTTAAAAGACTTAATGCAAACATGCTTGTCGTAATAGCGATGCTCATCTTCACAACGAATGATTGCTGACGAATGGGAATATATGGACTGATGTGATAGCCGAGAATAGCGTCAAGTGAGAGTCCACTACCGATAGTCGTAAACTGACATTTCGAACCATAGTAACACTCGGCGCATACACATAAAAACGTCGTCGGACAGGAATAGCGATCTTGAAAACACGTCCCTTCATTCTCACAATATTTCATTGCCTGACACTCGTAGGTCATGTTGTGATCGAATTCGAAACAATTAGCATGCCGTTCATTTGTACACAGGCACATGAATGTCTCGTCATAGAAACAGGACAGTTCGTCGTGTTCTTGGCACGGTACATGATAGTATTTTACACGTCGTCGTAGTGGATAATCGCCCAAAGTAGACTCCAACACCTCAGATAACCGAGTACATCGTTGAGCTGGTGTGACTGTCGATAGAATGTGATTGGACGGCGTATAAACAACTTGCGTTACGATTAAATAGTACTCTGTATTGATTTGTGCAAAGAGTAGATGAAACGGATTAGACATGTATATAGTGACGATGTTTCGATCGACAGGAACATTCTTCAACACGTTTGTACGGAAAGGATCATCGTTATTCTGTACAGTGATAAAATGCGCCTGTATATAGTCCGGTGTGGGTAATCCACGAAATGCAATATCAATTCGAGTATCCCGAATGTGACACATACGCCCCGAAAAGCCCTGTGGGCAGAAGCAAGTGAAGTTCTTATTTGGCATTTGCGCATCGATCGGAATGCATTGTCCACCATGTTGACATGGATTCGGTCGGCATGCGACATGTTGCAGATAGCATCGTGGACCACATTTGCTTAATGGGCAAACACAGATCGAGCGGTTGTTCACCAATGCGATGCAACGCGAATCCGGTGAGCAGTCGCAGACTAATCGAGTCTCACACAGTTGACCCGACCAGTTATAATCACATTGACAGAATGAATCGGATGTGCCATCGTACCTAACACAGCTACCATGATAGCATGGGTGTCCACAGTTTCCTTCTAATGCTCGAGTTGGTATCGTCAGTACAACTGCAAGACGATTGACGGGTAGGAAAGAGAACTGAATTGGTAAGCGCCAACTTGCTCTGTAGTCCAAGGTTTCTTTTGCAAACAGGTGAATTTGTACTGAATAGTTTTTAGAAAGTGACTTCGGTCGCGTTTGATAAAGAAGATATATGTCAAATTTCGTAGTGCAGTCACGTGCAGATATATAGACTATTTGATCATAAGAATGAAGAGTTCCAGAAGAATCAACCAAAGTGACTACGAAATTGAATGGAGTGCGCAGCTCTTGCGTTCGAAAGCGTAACGTCAGGCTCACACGCTGATTTTGATATTGGCATGTACTCCCGTAATAACTTGGTGGACAAAGACATTTGTTCTGATTTTTATTTGTTCGAATAGGGATGCCACGGTTACATGACCAAATCCCATCAAAGGTTACGGGCGAGTGTTGCATAGACGATTTTTGAACTAGTTGATTGGTCGCAGTGGTCCTCAAAAAATGTTCTTGTCTATGTGACAGCGAAAAATAGACAGTGTTACGCTTGTTCTGATCGTTGAGACTACATAACATTGTTTCACCGATGGTACGCTGAGCAGATGTAATATGAGAACATAGGTCTTCGAACTGTCCAGAAGAATTCGAATATCTTGAACAGCCCCACTCATCATCGCCCAATGGACAATTTTTACTATCGATTTCTCCACAAACATCATACATTCTTATGCATTTAGTACTGTTCAAACAAAGGTAGCGTTCACTGTTAGACTTGTGAGTGCTACGGCAGAACGTACGTTCATCTATTGCACCACGGCAGTCGACTATTCCATCATTTGTACGATTTAGTGGTAGACAGATAAGTTCATTATGATAGACAGACAAGCAGGGGTGTTCGTTGGAATGGCAAGGTGACGAATGACATTGGAGTTCATCCATTCCATTGGGACAGTTCCAGATATTATCGCAGCGAGTGTATAAATTATCACATGGCCATAGTTCGCAGTTCGTCTCATCGGTTTCATTTTGTTCTCTATCCCACGTTTCCATGAATCCATCGCACAATGTACCGAATGAAATACGTTTCTGTTGCTGGCGCTGTTTCGTTGTGAGTTCGTCCTCACCAGTTATTGGACAGTGTACAACATGGTCTTGTAAGAGCACAGGGGAGATGCATCGCTTCGGACTCTCTAAAGAACATTCAAATCGATGTCGACTATCTTTAAGCGTACAACTCTGTTGAATTTCTTCGTCCGAACCATCAATACAGTTCACAAATCCGTCCACAAGCCGATGAGTCGAGATACATTTTGTCGAATTATTACACCAGAACAATTGTTCGGAAGAAGTGGTTGGACAGCGGCCACAGGTAGCGAAAACGTCACGAACTTTGGAGGTGAATGTGCTCCATCGCTCTACCGTTTGAAAGAAGCCCAATTCGTGAACACGCATGCAAGCGGATCCATTGATTTTCATAGTCCATGGAAGAAATGGACATAGTTGACTATTGTAACACACAAAATCAGATGCACGATTGGTCCAGTAATCTATACGTGATGAGTTGAAAAGGAAATATACGTGACTGAAAAATATAGGATATGAAGGAAAAAAGAAGTAAGGTCGAGGGCAAGTGTTTCTCGGTATTAATACACATCGACCAAGGGAGGTTTTGCAAACTCCTTCACATTGTCTGTCATAAAAGATAACAATTCCTAGAAGACAAGCCATTGCTTTCCAACATTCTTCGTTTCCACCGTGGGCCACGAGGAGTGCTTTCTGCCTAAGCTGCTGGCGTCCATTGTGACATTCATGTGAGTCTGAAAGAACTGTGTCATCATTAGTGTCACACTGCCCATCACCACAAGAGAACTCGCGTATCGGATGGCGACAAGTACGTTCTTCACAGCGAAATGTTGGATCTTGTACGCACTGTGTTGCGTGAAGATCAAGCGTACCTTCGTCCGTTCCATCGAGACATTCATTATTCGAAGGATCATCATATGCAAACTCACTAGGAATACACATACCATTGTGACATCGATACTCGTCAGGCCCACATTCATTTGTCTCGAGCTCGAAGCAAAAGTCTTCGTCCACTCCATCATCAATACAGTCAATCTTTCCATCACATATTTCTCTCCAATCAAGACACATCGGTTTTGGCCCTCGATTGCACGCTAAATGTCTGTAGCATGTCAGATTTGTGACGAGATTCCGACTTCGCAAGTCATAAATCCACCTGGGTTCGAATGTGATTTTTACAATTTCAGCAAACGATCGGGTGGTATTGTTCGTAGAGTCAAACATATACTGACACATTGCTCCAAAGAACGGTGACGGACAAACTAAGTAAGTCTGATTGGCGGTATCAGATGTTGGATGATCAAGATACTGCTGATACCGCTCAGTAAGTTCGATTGATGCTGATCTAAGCAGTAGATCGTGTGCAGTAACATTTTGAAGATATAATTCGGCAAAGGTTAACTTCAGCCCATTCTCGACGAATGCAAATGTCGAAGCGTCGTTTATCTCGTCTTCAGCCGGACGCATACAGTAACCGATAATCAGATGTCTCATTCTACTTCTCGGTGCATACGGATTGCCCCAATACGTGTCACTCGACGCATAGTAGTCCAGACAATCGTATTGCAAAGCAGAGCTGCTCTGTCGGTCCGTTTCATAAAGATTGAATTGCCCGTTATTGGTGACAAAGGATGAAGCAATGATGAGAAAACTCAGAAAAACACCTCTGCAAGTCATTTATGGTATCATTAATTGACGACGTTTTTGAATGTGCCGGCATTTAACTGTGAACGTTGTGTTCTTGCGATCAGCTTTCTATTATTCTTTCATCTATGGCACGTACTGATTACGTGCTATTCAACGTTCAGTTTAATATACTTTCGAGTATGGTCTATCATTAGTGTTTTTTCTACAGATACATATATCCTGTTCGTTGAATTCTGTTCAGTAGGATATTTCTCATTATTGAAGTATCAAAGAAAATATTTTAAAGTCGTATCACCGCAAAGCATGAGAGTCTATCCTATACCTATCTCTTTCTACACGTAGTGGCTCTCAAAATTATCCAACAGAATTCACTTTTCATTTTTCTCTACTTCCAAAAATCGTTTGACAGAGGAAATCATTTTCAATAAATCTACGATTGAAAAACATTTTTATCCAATTTCTCACAAGTCAAAGACCAAAAATACGAAAGACATGAGTTCTCAGTCCCCAGAAGATGGCATCACTCTTCGGGAGAGTCTCATTTCAGGTACTTTATTTATCATTTATATTATTGGCGCTTCAAAGTAAAACATCAAACAAAATTTTATCGAATTTAAAAACATATGTTTTTTATTCACAAACAAAATTTTGGTAATTTAGGTAAGAAGGTATGGGTGAATGGATGAGGATGACTGTTGAAAGATAACATCCTCGCCAATTCACCCTCATTGCCACTCTACCTCGCATCTAGCCTCTTAGCACAGAAGATTTCATTCATAATTGGAAATAATATATTTCTGAGAACGTATTCCTTTTTGCATCTTGAGGGTATGGATGAAGAGAAACGTATCACCTACACTCACACCCACCCCTCAAATTTTTCGAAGCATCATCGAGTACCTCCACTAGTATGTATATATATATATATATAGAAAGATAATGAGAATTTTCTGGTTGAATCAAAATCGTGTTAATCAATCTTTTCAATTGTTCCTCCTGTTGATTTAGGAGCTCGAATAACAGTTGCGGTACCCTTGTATTTCACTGTCCCTTCGCCGTCATCGTCCGATATATTAACTGTTATGGTTTGATTACAGCTGATTTCGGCATAGCCATCTTCACGGATAGTTACGTTAGCTATTTGTGTTGACAGATCGAAACCATGAAGTTTACTGCTACTACCGACTGTTACTGTCAGGATATTAGCTGTACCCATTAAATGCGCCTTAGAGAAACCATCAATGATAGCCTTGAGTTGTTTGACTTGTACAGTTCCATATATTGAATTAAATCCACGACATTCAAGCTCGAGTATATCAGCATTGATACCAGCACCGGAAATTTCCACCGATTCCATACCACTCGTTTTCAAGCTAGTTAAACGATGAGCGTTGATAAGTACTTCCGTCTCGTCGCTGCCAAGTTGAGTACTAGTCGATCGTGAGTGTGTAGAATTCGATACATGTCGATGTCGTGTGCTACTCGATGATGAACTACTTCCAGTGACTTGAACGAATAAAATGCCCAAATAAACAGATGTTTCGATTTTCACCAACGACTTTAGTTGGTCACCGATGAGCACAACACTTTCTGGTTTTGTTCTATTCATAGTTAAAATAACCTTGAATATACCACTTGTTTTAATACCATGAAAGCTAGATACTTGACGTACTTGAGATATTCGACCATCACCAACGCTGGTCATTGGAGTGGTTAGTCTACTTGATACATCTGGAATGTCTAAAATGATCAAAGAGAACGATCAGCTTTTTTTCGTCGATATAATATGTTGAAAACAGATTATAGATTGTTGGCCATTTATGTTTAACAAGATGTCCTTACATTGTATTTCTCGTTTAGATCGTTTTTAGGAATATCAATTTAAATTTGTTTCAGCTTATTTTTTACATAAGTTAAATTTAGAAATAAAGTTAATTTACTCGTAATTTGTAATTCTTTTAATTTAAAACAAATACAATTACCCTATTTTTCATCGTTTTCATAGCTCCTTTATCCTAATCAAGAGACAATCACTGACTACGATAAACAGCCATATACTCACAAGCCTTACAATCTTTCTACCTACTTGAATCATCCAATCCTAAATCCTCAAGGTACTCGAAGATTCTCAAGTCCTACACTATGAGGACACTCTAACGTTCCATTCTCTATAATTTGGAGGTATCCTAGATCCTCACCTACTGTATTTTGAGATACCCTTCAGTCGTCATGTTCAACTATTTAAAGGCACCGTTGCGTTTTCATGTGTTTTGATTTCCAGCTTCTTTTGGTTTGTTAAACTCTTTTCTGCTTTAAAAAATAACGACTCGGTTTTCACATGTCCTCTTATTCTCAAGAATGCTTTTATATGCTCTTGTTCAAGCTGAAGTAGCACACAAGTGCAAAAGTGGCATAAAACCAGTAGCTAAAAGCTGTTGCACGTGTCAGAGTATTCTCGAAAACGGTAAAAGGTTTTCAGGGAAACCAATGGATGGTCATTTGTTCGTTTAGAGTTTCGCACTATGGCCATTCTAATGCGTTTCTACGCTGCGTTTGTTGCTAAAGTATCCATATATCCTGAGTATCGTCGGGATCTAGCGGTATGTACGAGAAATGACGGCCAAAAATTACGTGTCTATCGGGAAAGCATCGAATGTAATGAATTAAATATAGAGTTCTCTAACAATTGCGTCGTGATAGGCCTGCAGGATATTGGAATAGAGCAGTCAATAGGCAGTTCGGTTGCAAAAAAAGGAGATATTTGTTACTTTTGAGATGCATGTACGCCATGATTCGTTGATTTTACAATTAGAATTTTTCATTTTCGCAAGATACGCATTGCAGACTCCTGAGTGTTGTAATAATCCGAAATGAAACATTCCATATCAGCATTATTTTTTCGGTTTAATAAATTCTTACATTGAGCGCACTAACTATGATTCATTTTTGTAAACGATTTTTTCTAATACCGATACGCCCATGCTTTTTCAGTGCAAAAATGAATACCAAAGTATTATTATCTCGTTTTTACCTGAGTTGCATATAGTTCACTAACAAGGTTATTTCTGACGGAGTGATAACATTCTGTGTGCGAAAAGCTTTTAACACTTTTTAGATAGCTACGCTTCATTAATTGCTTTTCCTATAGATTTTGCAACTCTCTGAAGATGTTGAGCTCTTTGTTAACAGAAAATGTACAGATAAACAAAATAATTAAGATACACAAATTGTGTTACAACTAGATATTGAGAGCTAATGAACTGTCTTGTCAAGTATGTCAACTGTATATATTCCGCTCTTCTCAATAGATGATCTTATGATATACTTTGACTATTTCGACGCCAGAAGTAAATTCCGTTAATTGATGGATTTTTATTTTCGCCGATAGTTTATGTATGCTAGCGCAACTCAAAAGTACTTTCCTATAAGTACAAATGAGGATTTAGGATTGGATGATTCAGGTAGGTAGAAGGATTGTAAGGCTTGTGAGTATATGGTTGTTTATCGTAGTCAGTGATTGTCTCTTGATGAGGATAAAGGAGCTATGAAAACGATGAAAAATAGGGTAATTGCATTTGTTTTAAATTAAAAGAATTACAAATTACGAGTAAATTAACTCGCTACCCCCAGAGAGGTTCTACAGGAGCTACAGATAAAGCTCTTGTAGGGTTATTCTAGTATCTAATCGACTATGTCACTGATCATCTCATTGACCGTTTTGTATATTATAATGTTTTGTCCATTTTGAAACTTATGGAACTAACTCTGAGGGGTTATATTTGTAGCAGACATTAAGCTAGTTACGTGTCACTCAGTACTAATCCTCAATGTATTTTTCTTATCTATAAAAAAGCTTAACAATTATTAGTTGTTCATTTTTTCTATTTTCACGGAAATGGTCATGTTTGCGAGCGGTTTTTTACAATAAAAGTGGAGTTGCATCGCTTAGACGGTCCACTTTAACAGGGTGTTCGAAGCTTTTAACTTCAATACTACTGTCTATTTTTATAGCTTTGCTAAATGATAATTACTTCAGTGACCAAGGCGGAGGGTGGTAACGGATTAAACTTATTCTAAATTTAACTTAAATACGAAAACGACACTCCTACTCGCAAGCCCGACCGTCATACTCATCTCTTTTCCAAGTAAGATGGAAGAGAAGACTGAAAACCTGCATCACTAAAACTTTAATACTAGTATTTCGCATTTGTGGCCTTAGCTGTCTTCCAATATCATCGAAGAAAGAATAGAAAACTGACATATTAAACACGGCTGGCTGATTCGTCTCAACAACTGAAAAATGATAGCTTCAGTCTGGAATGTTTCTTACAGTTAACTCTTCTGCCGGTATCTGTTTCTTCCGATGTAATATTTTGCTTCTTCGGTTCCTTTTGCTCCTGCTGCCATTCAGAGGATTGATTGATGAATCCGTTGACAGTTATGCTCAGTTGTTCAAGCTTGCCCTTCAGTTCCTTGTGCTCTCGACTATTATCGGACGACCGATTTGTGGACTCCTCAACAATAGCAGCAAGCTGCTGGATTCTGCTTTTAAGTTCCCTCTGTTCTCGAGTGCATTCAGATGATTGATTGGTGAGTTCTTGCATCATCTTTGTTAGTTGTTGGATTTTATCTTCGAGATCCTTATGTCCAGTCGTCATATTAATCCTTTTATTGCCCTTTGATGGACACCGAAGAGGCAAAACGTGAATGTTGTTTCGAGTACGAACGAAAGCGGTGTGCGAGAATAGTTTTGTCTCGCCTTGTAACATACTCATATTGATGAGATGAACATTGATCGACTTGGGAAGAACGATGTCATCCACTAGATGTACGTGTTCTGACAGTTCGCTGAGGTATTTCTCAATTTCGGCGTGTGAAAGGATGTATTGCGTCTTGTTTATTAACTCGGTATTGATTACATTCAAATAACTGTTGTTTTTATTCGGGTATTTTGTTGAATGTGTCACTTTTTGATTCTGTTCCGACTGTTGTGCTTGATTTTCATTTTTGTTGCTACGATCATCATCATCGCTCGAACTTTCTGCACTTTCGGCATCACGTTGGCGCGATTTCGTTGATGATTTTCTTTGGGCATGAATAACCAGTAGCTTGTTAAGTTGTTCAATTCGATCAATATCTTGCTGTGGCAGACCGAATTTGTGAATAGTCTTAGCTGCTCGGCTGTCGTAGAGAAAATCGTTGCTATTAGTAGCATTCTTATAAATCATCGTATTGATTGCTTTAGCCAAACGATCTGGTCGGCTTTGGTCACGCGTCCAATAGAGTGAGTTCCACAGTTGATCGTTCACTTTTTCCAAATAACTCTAGAGAAATGTAAAATAACCACTAATGTTCTGTGAAGCCATCTGTCTATTCTCTTTCTCGTAAAGAAGAGTGATGCAAACATAAATTGTCTGACCGCTTATGTGTTCGACGATCGAGAAAATATCGAAGTCAGATTTTTAGGAACAGACATTTCTAGAGGTATTTCCGTGCGGGGACGCCGACTTTGTGCCTCATTTGCTCAGACCACTGAAGGAAGGATGTGAATTGGAAGAAATGATGTGGACTGATATAAACCGAGTTTACAGGTTAATCTATTTTTATGGGTGTCCGAGTGTTTTCCTTCTCGTAGTGGAGAGTGTGGCAACCATGGTATGTAAGCTTTCTTTCGTATATGATTACTGACACTTCACTTAGTGGTAAAAGGCTAGCTCGAGAAGGAACTAGTGCCGACTGCTCATATACTTTGATCTGTAGATACTACTGAATAGGCTACGAGTATGCGCGGGGCGTAATGATCAATAAAGAAGAGCAAGGTTTTTAATTGTTTTTGCAATAAACATGAAGAGAATGCATTTCTACGAGAAAGAGTTAAGCGAGTCCTGGGACCTTATCTTAAGGACTGACTTCCTAATCTGTGTAAGAACTATAAAATTGTGTATTTAGTTTCGTTCAACTCTTGTCGTACATTCTAAAAACCCAAATGATATATAAAGTTTGAAAAGTTTTCTTTTAAAGACATTTAGATAAGTCGAAAACCATATACTTTTAAGATTTTCACAAATAGAACATCAACTTCGAAGAAGTGTATGATTTGCTAACCTGTTTTACTTGCAAGTGTTGTCTCAATAGATGATCAAGAGCACTTGAATCGTACAATGAACTGTTGAGACTTTCTTGTACACGGATTTTCTTTGTAACTTTTTCGATAACTTCGCTGATTAGTTGTTTGAAATCACTACTCATAAGAGCGATTGTCTTGGAATTCGGAAATTGCGATCGAATTTGATTGAACATCAGTGTACTCGTGATCTGGTCAGCAGTAATATCCACATGTCGTTCAGTTATCTCCTCCAAATTAGGAATGTACTGTATTTCAATGTTAGACAAATGACATCGTTCGATGATCAATGAGCGAAGCTTTTCACAGACGCTGTTATTCGTCGTGTGTATAAAGAAATTCATGGACTGTAGAAAAAGAGTGTTTGAATGCCATTCATCGATAATGGTGTACATTTGTCGAGACTTATTCGTTCGAAAACCCTTTTCAGCGATGCGAATAGCATTCATTGGCACTAAAGAGACATCACATGTTCTGTTTTCGCCGCATTGTGTTGAAAAGTGTTGTTTCAAATAGGTATGAATCACTTTCACCAACTGAGGAGTATAGAGCTCGATGGAGAAACTCAATTCGACAAGATCGCTTAGTTCATTCTCGTAGCATTCACTGTCCGACGAATTAACACGAGGAAATGGAGTGAAAAAGAAATCCGTTGATTTTGCCTGACTTTGAAATAAGAATACGTCACCATCTTCATATTTTACTCGACCCATGTTATTCGCACGCACTTCACCTCCCCACATATGGCTGTAGTGTTCTGGGAGCTTCGATTTGGACTCTTGAGACCAAACGAGCATTAATACGCCAAAATATATCAAAGTAGAAAGCATTTAATCTAAAATAAGAGAACGCTTTTCAAGGTAACGTATAAAAGCTGTTTGTATGTGTCAGATTGGAAGATAAGTTCTATTCGATTTTTTACTTTGTGAGCAAATGCAACGCATGATATTTTCTGACAAGAAAGTAATCAGGATCCGAAAGTTCCAGTTCATGTAGAGCTTATACAGATTTATCTACACTACGAATTTCATCTTCTTATCGCTTTGATTCACCCGAATAATGTCGAAAGCTAGAACTATTGAAAACAGTAGAATTTCGAAGTACAAATCTCTCTCATTTCCACTCCCACATTCTCACCTGCGCCCTCCTTCTTATGTTAAACAGTTTTATGTTTCGATCGATGCTGGATTTATCGGAAAATCTTTTTGAAACACTTTATAATTTCTTTCAGTTCCTATGACGCTCTTTTGAATTTTTTATAAGCCAGAAAGCACACTAGCAACTCCATTCAGAGTAAGATGTCGTGGAGAGGAGGAAAATGGCAAGTTACTAAACTATCTACAGTATCTTGCTTATATACAGAGATCAGTCGTCCTATGCCTGCATGATGATCCGCAGAAACGCGTACCAGAGTGAGCGCCGAAGAAAGACATTCAGAACAAAATAATCATTTTCGAGCAATTTCACCTGATTTTTTAAAAGGTGAGAGAAAATACCTCGTGACAAGAAGTTTTCATTCTGAAATACTATATTGATGCATACACTGATTATTACGATTGTGTGGAATAAAATCTGTGGCTAAGTGTTTCTGAATCCAAAGCAAACTCTACTGAATTCGAACAAGTCAATCTTTAGATATATCTATTCATTATTAATCCATTGCAGAGAATAAATAATCATAGATGCAGGAAAAAGGAAGACTTATAGATGAGGATTAAATTTCAGAGATGCACGGAGCAAGGTTTTTTATTGATCCACTCCAGTCCGTAAACATATTATGTGCTTTTTTGGATCTTGAGAAGTTTCTTGTTTATGATGTTGGTAGTCGTAATCCCATGCCTAATTGAGTAAATACTTCACTTATTTAGTGTTTAATCACGTCTCAAGATCAAGGGAGAAACGGTGGACTTCAAGTACAAAAAGTACGTCAAAGTATGTGGAAATAGCTCGAAGTATCAGCAAGTGACACGCAAATACAGCGAAGTAGTTCGATGTAGCTCAAAGTACCTTAAAGTAGATCCAAGTTCGTGTAAAGTACTTCAAAGTCGTTAAAAGTACGTGTGAAGTGGCTCAAAGTATCCGTGAAGTACTTCAAGTCCAAAAGTCCGCCGTTTTCCCTTTGCTCGAGATACTGTTTTGGTAATATTCCAGAAAGAGTCAAACATCTCTTGACAAGAACTTTTTCAGATTCTAAGTAGTTATTTTTAACATTTATTTTTAATCAGTGTAAAATCTAATTTGGTCATCGAATAATGTCAAAACGAACGATTCAGTCATACATTGCTATGCACTTCTGACGTTACACTCAAATGGCGAAACAGTATGCACATTTTCTTCTTAAGGTAGTAGTAACACCATCTTGAGGATGTGGGTTTGTTCTCTCTGCCAACTAACGTTTTCACTCGCACCCACCAGAAGATTAAGTGTATCCATTTTATTATCTCGATATAATATAACAGAAAAAATGTGATCGATTAAGACGGATAAAAGGATATCATTTAGTTTGATTAGGAGGATAGGTCAGTAATCATGTATCGATTAGAAAAAGAGATAATTAGTAACTAAATGCAATATTATGTAACTTATGAGAGATTCTATTTCCTGTATATGTTCAACAGCATCTTACTTTGTGGACGGTGTTGTTATACAATAAATCTTATTGAAGATGCAAATTACAAATGTGAAAATATTACTCTCTATATATACGATAGATTATTCTGATGATTTTTCCAACAAAACTTTTAGTATTTGATATTAATTTCAACTTGGGAAGTGATAGTATATCTATTTGATTGATCCTATGAAGAATAACAAAAAGGAATTAGCAATATGAGAAGGATGACATTTACATGATTCGTATACTTTATAAAAAAAACAACTTCACTTCCCTTTTTATCTATTCTTTTCCCTTTTTTACACGTCTGTCCCATTTTTTTCTTCTAGTATATTTCTCTGAGTGTTTAAAAAGACAGAGAGCACAATCAACACAACCCTAACTTACAAAAAACGATAAATCACATAATTCTACAATCATTGATCATTCGATATTTCATTATTTGGTCGCCTCATTGACAACGACAAATCTCCGATCACACATGGGTGAGGGTGAGTCCAAGCAAACCAAGACGCGTTTCGATCTTGCTCAAGGGTCTCATCAGACGGTTCATGTATTATGACTATTCGTTTTATGTCGAGTAGTACATTTCATTATATTTCGATGATGGTTATAAACCAAATTAATTCCCAGTCCGTAAAAATTAGCGGATTTATAATAGGATGACTCCTAATCAGAAATCCTACAAATGCGAATGGAAAAAGAAACGAAAAAGTAAAGCCAGGAAATAAGACACAGAAATAGACCATGTCGAAGAAAACTCGTATGCCAATATCGATTTACCTTTGTATTTTGTGTATGAAACCTTTAAAATTTCTGTCTTTGTTTCCATAGGACTACATTCTCAAGATCCATAAATTGTGCAAAGCTATTTCAAGTTTGACAAAATACCTTTCTTGATCTGAATGAAGATCTCTTGAAGAAGCGTTTAGTCATTTGTCGGCGCTCCTCTGGGGTACCACTCACGACTAGCCGCTCCCACATATATGTCTTCTTCAACAACTAGTAGTCCGATTTCGTTCACAACCTAACTCAATCATGTCTACCTCCTTGAGCTAGGTTGTTACTTTTACAATGAAAGTCTTCAGAAGAGAAATTCAAAAAATAAAGTTATTTGTCGCATGAGTAAGAATAAAATGTCTTGTGTTGAATTTAATAGAATGTTGTCTTAGAACTTGACTATAACTAATCCTTTATTTTTTCTATAATAATGTTTATTGTTGAATTTGTATCATACACTGTCCTTCATTTCATGGTAAATTGATCAGAAAAATGTACGAATACCTCGATTCATTAATTTTATATTCATATCTGCGAAATAACTCATGAGTAGTGAATCAGTTCGTGCTATTCATTAGCATGCTGCTCATGGAATGGTTTGGATACACTCACAAAAAAATGATTTACATATGAATAAGAGACGGTTCACAAGTTGCAAAACAATTGCTAGACAGCAATTGAGTATGAATTTAATTTATGTATGCATGACTACCACGGTCAAGTTTTCTAGAAAAGAGCTTCTGTGCGTATCGAAATACATGATGATTCGTTAAAGTCCATTGTGGAGCTATTCAATGAATTTACAGAGCAAGTTAAGCTAGAAGTTCAAAGAGTGATGAAGGGAAAAATCCTAATAAATCAGAGAAAACGAAATAGAAAATGATTAGCCGATCAATCGCCACGAAACAATCAAAATAATATACTACGGTAATCGAAGAAAAACGAAATTTCTATCCGAAATGTACGGCTAAAGAGCACAGTGGTTGTGTGACAATTGACTATCATTGGAGAGGAAGTACGATTTATTAGAAATTCCTCATTTAAGATATGTCTTATTGCTATAATCACCCTGAAAAGTATATACTAGAGTTTCAGATTTAAGTCTATTAAGGATTGCGCTGAAAATTTGTTAATTTACGAACTACCAGATTGAAGTTTGAGTTCTTGCAGAAAATTATTCGATTCATGAAAAAATAATTCTCGATAAGAATACGAAAGATCAGGTTTCGTTGCTAACTATCCGTTATATATTCCATTGCGCGCCTTTCTAAAACTACATGCGAGATTTGCTACGGATCTCGTCTGAAACAATCTTTGTTGAATCTTCCAAACCCGCGACTAGTCGCTTCCACCCTCAAGTACCAAAGGAGGGGACCAGAAATAGTTGATTGGAAGAGAGCCACATATTGAAAGCAAAGGATGCAGCCCTGTATATGTAAGACTACAGACTTATTTTCTTTCATGTGACCCTCTCATCATTCTAGGAAACCAATCATTCTTTTCCTAAAAAAGCCTTTTTTGTGAAATAAAAGCTTCTTCAAAAACTGCCTTTCCCAGTCGGTCCCTCGATCGTGATATCCTTTGGTCAAATTTTATTCATAATGTGAATAAGTGAATGATGACCTATATTTTTTTGACCCTGAACTCCATGACACAAATCCACAAACTATTTTTTTTTCATATAACCCTCGCTAAGGTCTAGGAAATAGCTACTTTAACTTTAACATTTAAAGTAAAGTTAAGGTGCCATGCCTAATTACGACATGCCTACAAAATTCAAACAAAATCGTATTTTTCGAAGAGAACAAGTTTTTTCGGCTTTTTCATCGGGAAATGAGCAAAGGTCACCTGAGCAAGTTCGTCACCCAGCCATTTTTTTGTCTCTAATTTCGATACGCCAGCTATTTTTGGTTCCTAATTGCGACACAAGATAATTTATATTTTTGGCTTCATTTCAAGCTAGTGTTAGTCCCTAATTTCGTCACATAGTTTGAAAAACCTCTATCAAGTTGAATTTTCGTTTATAAACTCTTATGCATATTTATTATCTACAGAACGCCCTGCTGTCAATTTCTGTGAACTCACTGTATACAAGAGAATTTTATATACCGGAAGGCTACTGCTGGTGAATTTTAAAATGACCTGTCGTAATCAGGAACCAAAAAGAGCTGGCGTGTCGAAATTAGGAACAAGGCACCTAATAACGATAGATTGAGTCCACGATCATATACCGCTGATTTCTCGGTAAAAGATTGGAGGAGAAAACTCATTCATACACCATTCGAAAGAGGAGAATCCAGGGATTATCGATATATAAAAATATTTTCATTCATATGTAAAATAGTTGTGAACGAACTCAAACACGATGAAGCAATTTTTGCTGTCATAATAATGACATTTGCTCTATGTAATATCACTATCAGGAATCTCAATTAAGAAAATGTTTCGTTCGTCAGAATTCTAAAACTCGTGAATATATTTCGTTATACATAGATAAATAGTCGTCGAATACTGAATGCTTCTGTTGGTGCTACAAAATTGCCACAAACTCATTGATGTACGAATGGCTTCGTAAAATATTCATGTGTCACAGATTCTATAAAATTTAAATGATGATGATTCAAGGAAAAGGGTTTGCTTTGATTTGTCTTCGAAAGTAATCAATGAGAAAATATTCATGACACCTATTCAGATTCAGTCAAGGATTCGAGTGAATTGAGTAACAACTCCATGCTCGATGTTTCCAAACGCATCTTATTTGCAACTCTTCCATCGTCGCTTTCAGCCGGTTAAACAGGCAGGCAACATCGTGAAGTAATGCTCGATGTCATTTTGTTTTATTCCTTATCTATTTGTTGACTGTAACCTATGTCGCATTTTTCCTTCATCTAGCGAATATAAGAAGAAAAAGACAAAACTATTACTGAATTTCTCTCCTCCGTTAACGTTGAAGTCGTATGGAGGGGCGTGCGTTAAGATATCAACAGTCACCTCTGCAT
Organism: Macrotrachela quadricornifera; assembly: GCA_022393335.1. Taxonomy (NCBI): domain Eukaryota; kingdom Metazoa; phylum Rotifera; class Eurotatoria; order Philodinida; family Philodinidae; genus Macrotrachela; species Macrotrachela quadricornifera. Next base: position 1,646,237 of record JAJEKB010021442.1, on the reverse strand, counting down.
TCCCTGTATAGCGCTAGTGCAGACGTGGGATACTACAGAAACGTTCGGGATCCTGTTCAGCTAAAAATACGCACTGGTGTGTTCGAAGTAGAACGCGGTGCGATACCTATGAATGTAAGTGTCGACTGATGATCACCGTCAGTTTCTTAATACTCGCGTGTTGCTCAAAGGAGTACGAGATGAGTTCAGCTTTTCGTTTCAAGTCTATTTTGGCGTCACGAAAATCAGTTGAAATGTTGAGTGAATTTCATTTTTGATGATAGCCATGTGAGATGAATCATTCACACCACCACTTTGCTGTTGGCAAGATATTCCTCTTACATAGAAAAGTCTCAGAAGAGCTGCAATGAACAGGTTCAACCGTTACTCTATTCATATGCGTTATTCGCGATATCAATGCTCGGTCAATGTTAGTAACTCTCTCAGTCATCACTCTTTTCCGTTTGTAGAACTTGCGCTTCATCAACTGTTGTACGCGACAGGAAACGGCACAGTTACCTGTTATTTTTGTTTTAGTTACAAATTTGCAAAACTGAGCAGCTATCTAGGTATTTCTCATAAGAGTGAATAAATAGTTATTACTTCTCTCGATTCTGCGGCGAAGAGTACAGTGGAATATCATCTTGTGAAGTATTAATAGCTGTACAGAGATACGGTAGATATGTCAGATACTCTTCTTACCAGTAAAGCACCATCTCTCGACCGGCAACTAGTAATTGCCTAGATCTCGCTAAGTCCGATAAAGAAAAAAGATTCAGACACTTCTTTTGAAGAACAATGTGTCGACTCATTCAAGATTTTTGAGAAGTGGAAGTGATTGAGCATTTCATTTTGGTACAACTAGTCTGTAGAAGCATTAATCGTTGAGCACCTTCTTCCCCAAAGATTGGATTGCTTGTATACGATACCATCTATAACGATAAGTTCTGTTTATCTAATAAATAAATTTGATCACAACAAGGGCTGGGCTTTAGCTATTGTTATGGAGCCTAAACTACTCGCACTTAGGGTAAGGCGTCTATTTTAGGTTTCGCTCTTCTTTTCGTTCACATCCACATAGCGATTTTGCCAAAACCTTTCTAAATTGTTAATAATATTCATTATCAAATCGTACTGATATTGTGTCCTTACATACATCATTCTTGCGATGAGATTTATCCTACCTCGTTGCTCTTTTTTAGAATAAAGTCGCCTTGCTTTTTCGACCAGATAAACTGGTGTTTTCTGTATGTTAGACAACGAGAGAGTGTTAGAGCACTGTATAAAAAGATCATAAATAACAGTAATAAATATTCCTCTCCTTCATTGCGATGTTGTTTACTGATCGATAGAGCCAAGGGGGAAAAAGCGGATCCTATAAAATTTTTGGATCCTCATGAATTCTAGAATCTGAGGATGTATGGGGATCTATGAGGATCCGTGAGAGTCCAAAAATTTTATGGGATCCGGGGATCCAGGATCCACTTTTTCCCCTTTGGATAGAACTGTAGAAATCTATTGTCTTGGTGTTATTTCTCAGATGAATAATAAACGTACTGATCATTCTACCTTCACTAGATCCATATTTTCTGCAGTAGTGTATGAGAATGACCATTGCAGAATTTGAACCACAAGAGAACTCAAATTTACTGTTACCACAGTCAGGCACAAACGGCAGTTCGTATCAGTAAGTTACACCTGTTCGTTTCTTGGCACATGAGACTGTTCACGACGTCTGTATTCTCCACAGGAGCCTCAAGAAAATATGCTCTAACAACAAGCGGTGCGTAATCGTCATCGGAATCATTTTTATTTCTATTCTCATTGCTGTTGGTGTCACTTTACCATTGGTCTTCGTATTAAAAACAGGTAACGTTCGTCTCTACGACTCACTTGACCCTCGACTGAATCAAGAAAAGTTGTAATATCTCTCCCTACTCTATTTTTCATTTATATTCTTCACATAACACGAAGTAGAAACACATGTATCATTTAAGATTTATATACTATCCTAAAACTATCATTATAGAATAAAATTCACCAAGGTAGCGCTCAGCCTGTGAATTCGTTGACTCTTTTCTCCGAGAAATGTTACACTACTACATTTAAGTCAACTTTTTCCAATAATGTTAGATATTCCAACCCTTGATTCCATATAGAATCATAAGAATCAAATTACAAATGATTCATTTGAGTCTATACTGAAGCACGATTTTTGTGATCAATTACGAGAACGGCTAGCCATTCCATCTGTCAGATTTCGTTGAGCAGCTTATAGTTCATAGTTCTCACTCGCCTTTTGCACGTTTCAATTATTTCAAAAAACAAGTTAAATCATCATAGAATCCACCCATCAGTTGACGTCTAGTATCACACAATGACTCCTGCTGCATTTCACATCTGAGACAAAGTTACACGCTTTCACTATGCTCCCATTCTTCTCATGCCGTCACCATGAATGCCACATAATTTACGACAGATTATCCTGTGAGATATTTTTCTATATCTCTATTGGAAGCCAGCTCCTATGTCTAACTATAGAGGAACAGCTAGTCGTTCGTCGGCGCCCCTCCGTGGCCCATTCACGGCTAGCCATTCCATGCATCAAACTTTTTTCTCAGGTGACGATTATTTTTCTACGAGTTAGCTTTCTAGTTTTATAGGAAAATAATGTAACAGAAAGTAAACTCGATTTAAGTCGTGAGCCTCAATTACCTATGATCAAATTTTACAAAGAAAAATTTTTTTGTAAAATAACTTGTCCTTTGTGTGAAAAAATAATCTCAAGAAAATTTAAAAAACTGACATCATCAATCGATTCCTCAACTACGATTACCTCTGCTCAAACTTTATAAAATATATTTGTTTTCGTAAAAAACATATCCTTTGTGAAAAAAATACTCTTAAAAAAATTTTAAAAACTAATACCAGATTCGAATTCCTCAATCTCGAAAATCTTTGAATTCAATAAATATGTTTTAAATGGGACCTTTGACGTGTGACCGATGATACGCACACAAACTCATTTCAGTCTTTTTTGTATGCTCCTCCACTCAATCGAGGAAAAAACCCCTCTAACGAAGTTAATACTACCATATACCTTCATTCATCAATTCCGATACCACCACAACAAGCAAGCAAGCAAACTATTTTTTTTCGTATGACCCTCCCTTCAGTCGAGGGAATAAGCTTGAGGATCAAAAAGACATTTTTGGTAAAAAAAATGATCATGAGGGTCAAAAAAAGAAAAAACTAATGATACCAATCGGTTCTCCGACCCCGAAAACTTTTGCTGAAAGTTTGACTTGTATCTAAAAAAACATGTGTTCTTCTGACCTTTGACCTGCCACAGACACACAAACTCATTTCAGTTTTTTTCATATGACCCTCCCTACAGTCGAGGGAACAACAACCAGCGCGAGTATGTCAAAATCTTCAATATTGCCACTCTTTCAACTAGGAAAAGATAACAGTTCGCAACAATAGCATTTCCGCACGACTATGTTACCTGACTCTTTTCTGTCGAACAATGACTAGGGAATACAATATCAGCCTTCTTCATCTTTCCAAACAACTTCGTCGACGCTATCACGTTTTGAAGATCGACTCCTTCTGTTTTTTCTATAGATACATCGACAACAACAACAACAACAGCAACAACAGCGAAACCAACAGGTAGGGTTTGAAGTGTGGTAATAGCAACTACTTTCTTACTATATCCAGGGTTTGTATGTCACCCAGGTCAACGTAGTTCTTCTAGGCTGCGTTTCTAATTTTTTTAACTACGTCCTATGTCATCAGCTAATCCTGTTTCATGGCTAATTGTGAGAGGTAAGGAGGAATCGTATTGAGCGCCGTTGAAATAAGGACATTGACGAACCATGATTCAGGGGAATTATCATTGTTGGAAACTATTCTTTGCACCGATATTATCTCTCTTGTAGGATGGATAATGAAAGGAAATATGAGTACTCCTCGCATTAATCACGCAGCATCTGTTTTATCCAATGGAGAAGTATTAGTCACTGGTGCTGGTGGAACGTATGAAACTTATCTATCTACTACAGAGCTGTATAATCCGTCCACAGGTCTCTGGAGACCAGCAGCAGACATGATTACATTCCGAGCGCTACATACAGCAACTGTGTTACCAAACGGGAATGTATTGGTTGTCGGTGGAGACAATGGTAGAAGTCCTACAAATGCAGTCGAGATGTATGATCCGTTGAGAGATACTTGGACGTTTATGGCGGCACTTTATCAAGGAAGATCGCGGCATACAGCGTCGATACTGAAAAATGGCGATCTTTTCGTAACTGGTGGCCACGTTAAGGACATATCATCGAATAATGCTGAATCCTACAATTCATCAACCGATGTTTGGACCACTCTCGACCGCATGAACTATATTCGTATGGATCACACTGCTTCTATCCTAAATGATGGCAATGTATTAGTTGCCGGTGGAAGTAGTTACAGTGGGAGCCTGAACAGCGTAGAATTGTACAACCTATCCACAGATCGCTGGCAAATTATGGCAAAGATGAATTATGAACGATATGGCCATATAGCTGTTGTACTTCAAAACGGACACGTTTTAGTTGCTGGAGGTTGTGAAGGAACCAGCTCGTTCGTATACTGTTACCAAACTGCTGAGTTGTATAATCCGTCCACTGATGTTTGGACACGCACTGGCGATATGGCTACGTCTCGATCAGGTCATCGAGCAGTTATGTTAAGCGATGGGAGTGTATTGGTCACTGGTGGAGACGATAATATACAACCTCCGAACGGTGTCGAGCTGTATGATCCATCGACAGGTGTGTGGACAAAGCTCGAGACTATGAACAAAGATCGGTACAGTCATACCATGTCGTTACTATCAGACGGAAACATCTTGGTTGCTGGGGGCATCGTCAAGGGTGCCGACACAAGTACTACTGAAGTATATTATCCATCGAAAGGTGTTTGGAACACTATTGAGAGCATGAAAAATCACCAAAACAGACGTGTGGCATCCCAATAACTCGACGAGAAGACTTCACCTACAGCTGATAGGTGTATCAAATTATGTGATGCTACTACACGATTTATAATCTAATTAAAGAGTTCTTGATCATCGTTTTGATTGTCGCCTTTTTACAAAAATTGAATTGGCTTCACTGAACCGAGTGACTGATACACACAGATTCGAAAGTCATCTCTATACTAGAATTCAAAAGAATAGAATGCTATTATTCGATGAAAACCAGTGTACATAGTGCCAAGATCCTCACATACGCCTGGCAGTAAATCGGACAGATATTTTTCATCATTTTCGTATCGGTAAAAATCAGTACTCTTCACCTATTAGCTATCACTGTTTTCAAGCTAAAGAAAAAAAGGAAAGAGCCGTGGTCCGCTCGAATACTGCTGCCTGAGAATGATTGAATGTAAGAAATGCAGCTATCTGGAATGCTAACTTGGAGGTGTAACTCAAACAAACTATAATGCGCCCTGATCTTGCTTAAGAGTCTGATCAAGTCCTTTCAGAGTACATAGAAGCTATTCTGATGATCAGAAAATCATGAATGAGTTACACCACTGAACAGAAAATTTTGTTTTTAGAGAAATAGCTTGGTTTAGTGAAACAGTATACTCATCATAATAAGAACAACGAATAAGGCTTCTCCTATCTCCAGTAAAATTTCTATTTTGACCATGGTTCTCTCTTGCTAAAACATTTTAAGATGAGTGGTAATTGTTTAGTATACAAAGGTGAATGAATGGCGTTTATGAACCGAGAGATCAATAAGAGATTGAAATCGATCCATTGGTAGAAAACGTAATATTTGCTAATATTGCTATACATAGCCAATTTCCAGAAGACGAAGAAGTACTCTTCGATTTAGGATGTATTTTTCGAATTACTAGTGTTAATTATGAGGATAGTAATCATCGATTAGTTGTAAAGATGATTGCTGTTAATGAAGCAGAGAAATTAGCGAATAATTTTATTGGAACAATCAAAGACAAAAAGAAGACGAAAGGATACTTAGATGGCTTGATCAGTGATTTTGTACATAAATTAGGTTATCAAAAAGTTATTGATCTTTATGAGTATTTTTTAAAACTTTCAATACATGATCGAGAGAAAATTATAAATACCTGTTCCAGATATTTGAAATTGTATGAAAAATGTTGTGATGTTTCTAATGTGATGATTTTATTAGGCTGTTTTGATTGGTTTTTTACATAGCGAGCAGAATATCATTTAGCCATAAAATACTGTATTCGTGCATTATCACTGGTAGAAAAGAACCCGTCGATTAGCGGTATTGATATTGAACTTGCCATGATTCACAATACGATTGGTTGGAGTTGTTTTGAGAAAAAAGACTATGAGTTATCTTTGAATTGATGTCACAAAGCTAAAATAATGCTTGACAATTGTTCGTGTGTCGAATACTCGAAATATGCGAAACTACTTCAATCAGAGGAGAAACTAGGGCAATGTTCATTACAAAACGATGCTGAATATGCAGAAGTTCTTACTAATCTTGGATGTATTTATTGTAAACAAAAGAACTTCGATATGGCTATTGCATATTGCAAAAAATCGATGGATATTCTTGAGAATTTCGATAGTTCGATGGTTTTCAGTGATCCTCAAAGAACAACAACATCGAACAAGGAACTTGATAATCATCATGAGACAATTGCATCTAATTATGAAGTCTCTGCGGATATTTATTATCAAAATGGAGCAGTGGCGGAGCCAGGGGGGAGCAGGGCGGACTGAGCCCCCCCCCCCCCCCCCCCCTAGTGAAATTTTTGATACATGTATTTTATTTGTTAGGGGGGGCTTAAAGGCCCGTTGAGGAGATTAAGCCCCCCCTAACAAATAAAATAGGTAGTGGGCTACAGAAATTTTCCCGAGATGTGGCTTACCCCTGGGGGGGAGTACAGGGGACCTTTGCGAAGCTACCCCTTCCTCCCCCCCCCCCCCCGGTCATCATTTCTTTTTGAAAAATCAGGAGATCTGCAGTAGTGTTTTCAAAGATTTTTTTTTATTGTAAGGGTCCCGAAAAATCCAGGGGGGCTGAGCCCCCCCTGACTCAAAATCCTGGCTCCGCCACTGAAATGGAGACTATGTTCGTGCTCTTGAATATTATAAAAAAGCATTGAATATATTCCAAACGATAACACCAAGAATACCAGTCACGTGAAGTGAACCAAAAACTGCGTTAACCAAAATAGAGTCCAAAATCCATGTTTTACCAATTTTTTGCACGATACATTTTTCTTCAGTTTTCTCTTCTATGTTATAGAAACTTCAAAATACGCCGTGCAAACTACAAGAATGCCCAGATTATTCACCCCAGATTTTTCTGAGAATTTTAAAAATTATTTTTGAGAGTTTTTCAGCATTCCAGAAAAATAGTTTTGGGAACATTTTATGGATTATTGAAAGATAGTTTTTGGAATATTTTCGGGAAATATGAAAAGACAGTCTTGGAATTATTTGCAGACATATATAAAGATAGTTTTGAGAATATTTTCAGGACTATTGAAACATAGGTAGGGGAATATTTTCAAAATTGTACCAAGATAATTTTGGAAACATTTACTAGATTATTGAAAGTTAGTTTTGAGAATATTTTCAAAATTATTGTAAGATAGTCTTGGGAATATTTTCAAAATTTTACAAAGATAGATTAACTAATACAATTACAGAAATATGGAAAAATTTTAATATAAATAAAAATTAACTACTAGTAGTTCGGAAGCATTTCTAGTGCTTCCTTTTCTTGTTTTTGAAGAAAGTGGTTGTATTTCATTATTTTCGGTGGGATAAATGAAATGTATCTGGTATCAGTACTTTTCTTCTCTCTTGATTGTATCATTTGTTCTGACAATCAATTACAAAACGAAAAATTTTGAATTTTGTTTTCACAGTTTAATTAGCTTAAAAATGAGGAATTGGGAAATATAAAAAGTCAACTATGCTGCAATCTGAGAGTATAATCTGGATTAAGATAAATTGATTGATCCTCGTTTTAATCTTTTCATTATTGACTTTATTAATAGTTTTACAGGTCACATGAAATAATCTGATAACTGTTATAATTGAATTGGCTAATTTAATATAATCTCATGTATAATAATAAATAAATACTATTATATCATTCAAAAGTCTACCATATTCATTCTCAATGGCTATTACAAAAAAATATGTTGCTGCTATATTTGTATCTAAATATATATTCGTATTCATCGTAGCTCTTCAATCATAGAAAATGGCGCATGATAAATACTATGTTTTTACAAAGCAGTTTGATAATTGGGAACATTGTAAAAAAGAATTTAAAATTATAAAAGATGGTTCAAGATTAAATCACGAATCGTCTCGATTACATTACCACGTTTATTTCAAAATAAAACATGATATAGAAGGTAATAAAATTATTTTTATAAAGAATCAAACCTGAACTCGCAATCATCCAATAAATGAGAAGATTTACAAGAATTATTCATTTGTCAGGAGTAAAGAACTACAAGAAAATGATCAAGCATACGATTTGTGTAAAAAATTAATTACTGCAAATGCTTCATCTTATAATAATTGGAAATTAATAAATGAAAGATTTTATATTAACTTAACAAGAAAAGAGAAAATTAATTTTAAACAAAAGTAAAATTTAATTCACTTGAGAATCAAAGTGATTCAGAATTATTATAAATATGGATCGATCAATTTTAAAGCATAAATTGAGCAATTCTATTAAAGTATTGGTTAATTTATGCTTTGGTTGTATATAATAATGAACTAAAAATATAAAGTTATTCGAAGAAAGAAAGCCACAATTTGATATAAATATACACGTCGTTTTGTTTCACTAAAATCTAATTCGATTGCAATGTCTCAAAAATGGAAAAATGTATAGTTAACCATTTATAAGATAGTTCCATGGTGATGGTTGATTGATTGACTCAAATATAACAAACATCTATTATATACATCCAAGTCAAACTAATTATATCTAAGTAATCATATGCACCAATGAACTTACACTAAAAATGACAACAGATATTTTCTTTCTTCAGTCAGTCAATAAACCGTCGCATGTGACCACGTCGTGATCAATCAGTTTTCTTTGTTCATTCGGATGCATTTTCCATCCAGCAAACGTTTACTCTTGATTCATCAATCAAAATAAAAAAAATGTTGCATTAATGGTTCCTTTGATGCGGATAATTTAGAATGTATTTATGACAAATTAAATAGTAACAATAATATTTGTTCAACATACACGAGTAAGTATATATTATTGCAGACGTATTCCATCCTTAGAAAACAATATTTAAAAGCATGAGTGCTAGATTAAGTGTTAGACTGAAATAGATAAATCTAGTCTCATTACAGTATGATAAAATCATTCATTGTCATCGTATAGATTAATATGAGAATATCTAATGGTTGTATTTTTTTTAGTTTGTAAGTTGAAGAATTAAATATTTTTAATCACCACGATTGTACTCAAGATCTTGTTATTTTCTATAAATGAAACCCAATTCAGCTGCAAAATCAACTAGACATACATCGAATGTAGGATCACCAAGTCAATCTAGATATTTGTCCATAAGCTTACTGTACAAAAGTGCATTATCATTTTCTTTGTTTTCTGCAAACATTTTTATTGTTACACTAAATGGTTTTGATAAACAAAAGTAATCAGGAAAAGTGGCGAAAAATTCAATTTTTCGATTATCTTGTTTTAATTTTAAACTGCATACACGATAAATAGCATCTTGTACACATACCTATTATGATGAAAATATACATCTGAAGTTACTCTCATTTTGTCTTGCATTGACTTATTCTCTCCCTTTGCTTTTTAATGAACATTTTTTAAAAATATCATTCGTTCCTTGTTCGCCTTTACAAGCATATGACAACAAGTTCTTACAACCGGTATATGCGCTTATTACATACTGTACATCCATGTTTGCGTGTCAATCAAGAATGCATTATTTATAATAATTATTTATTCACCTATCATCTATAGTACGTTTACGTTCAACTGTAACAATAGATAAAAATTATTTTTAATACAAGTTCATATTCATCTTAGGCCCACCTGATTTTCTCAGTGATCCATCAACATAATTCCAATTTAAAATAACATATTTATCTTCTATCTCTGTCAAGAAAATATTCATTTCTTTCATTTTTATTTTTATTTCGTGTAATAATTTTTTTAATCGTCACTATTATCGTTATAGATTATATTCTATATATTACTAACAATAAATGTTCGTAATAATATTGATTTTGGAAAGAAATTTACAATTGTTATCATGTCATTCGAATTGATTTGGATTCGAATAAAAAAAATTTGCTTATATCTGGTTATGATAATGGATGCATCAATCATTTTGATACTGATGTAATATTAGATTTATATATGTTAAACAAAGAAAAATAGAGAAGGACAAATATAAATAGGATAAAAACTATCTAAAAAAACATCATTAGAATTCTTTACAATTCTTTAGTATCCAACTGTGAAACAATAATAGACTTTAAAATTTAATCGATGCCAATAAATCAATATATACGCCATTTTACTATTCATCTCAGTGGTGACCTCTATAGAAATAACCAGAACGTTATGGAACGCGTATTAAATTTGTTTTCCTCCGACTGTTCGTAACGTCTTTTTTTTCGTTCTTTTTGGTCTGTAAAATTGTATATGATGAAAATTTTTTCATTGGAACATAGTTGATTCTACATTTTTTGAAGTTTTTTCTAGGTATGACTTCAAAATGTTTGTTCGTCAATTTTCTAGATATCTTCTGCCTCAACAGTTTTTTATTCGTTTTTGATGTCATCTTATGTAAGAAAGGATTGAACGTGTAAGAAACAAACTTGTTTATTCTTAGATTTTTCCATCAAATGCGTCCGGAACTCGTTCACCACTTTCTTCAATCGAAAATAATGCAACAACAACCGGTAAAAAGATACATGTGATCCTATTTTTTATATAATATTAAGTAACAATTTATGTTTCTGTAGGTAAAAATACTGAACTTTCTTTTTCACTCAATGAATATAATGTGTTACAAAACCGTAAGGTATACGAAACTCATAGCTTTTTTTTTTCATGTTAAATTTGTAGAAACAAATTTTTCTTTAACTTCTATTACAAATGATTCATTATCTAAATTTAAACATAAGTTGAATGATATTTTTGAAGAGCTGGAAAACTAGTTGTTGTCTATGATTAAAAATTAAAATAAAGATTTTTTTGATATAGAGTTGGAGGATGTTGAAGAACTACCATCAAAGCGATTGAAGAAGTTATTTCATCTTATTCATCCAATAATAGAATTTGAGTTGAAATTGGAATGGTCCATAGTACGTGTTCACGGTATTGGACTTGTAAACCAAGATTTAACTAGAAAAAATTTAAATAATTGCTATTTGAACTCAATAATTCAATGTCTCGGAAATACAGCGCCATTTGTTCAATGGTTGCTCAATGATGAAAATCATGGTTTATGTCAGTAGAAGTGACGCAATAGCGTTATCTGAATGAATGTAGAATAAGCGACATCGAATCATAAAGCAGTTGCCTTGGAAAAATCTTATTAAGGAGTTGAAACCATTTCGCATTATGGCAATGATGCAATAAATAATTGTTATTAACCTTTTTGACCTGATATAATATTTATCTATCATTGAATTAGATGTAAATCTAGCTTATATCTTAGGAAATATATTAAGTGTGAAATTTATTTTGAACATGAGTTTTCATTTTAATGAAATAGAAAATAATGATTTAGAATAAATTTTGATTGTAGATGCGGAGTAGTAAAATATTTCGTATATCGTATGACAAATTGGAAGCAAAATACAGAACAAATTCAAACAATACTTTGCTTCTTGTGTCTTAATCTGTATATATCAATGTAACATTTCTTTTCAAAAAAAAATAACGAATAATGCATAAAGATAGATTGCGTTGAGCGAAATATACAATTCATAATGTAGTATTCATTGACAATTATCCAATTAAGTGAAAAATATCCTTCGATGAAAAAACATGCTTCAAATGCAATCTCTTTTTTGCAATTTAGCATGAAGTTTTTAATCTAAGAAGAATATTATTATAATCTTACTTATATTTAATAGGCGAATTAACACTTTCTGATCGATTATGTTCGGTTTGTGCTCTTCGTTCTATCGTCATGAACATTCATCCTCATATTCGAAATAAATCAAACTTATTTTGTGCATTAACCGAGGCATCTGCTTTTCAAATTTCATGACGAATTACTGAATTATACTCAAGTTTTATTCCTGGTCAACAAGAAGATCCATTTGAATTTTTAATTATTCTTTTGAATCACATTATGCAATGTATTTCGTCGAATGATATAACATCATTTTCAGCTTACTTATGTAATCCACTGCATTTAATATTTGGAATTAATGTTAAATCCTCAATTATATGCACAAACTGTCAAAATGAAGTAATCAAAACGAATTACGAAAGTATTTGGTCTATTCCAATTGTTTCTTATTATAATCTGAAAGATGCTTTGAGTGCATTTTGCTCAAGAACAAAATTAACAAGTGAGAGTGGCCTTCAATGTTCGCAGTGCCATAGACGAGCATCAGCAGTACAAACACTAAAACTTGCCAATATATCACCTATTATTATTATTCATTTGAATCGTGTTTCTTAATTTGGTGCCATATGTCGTTATTAATAATGCATCACAAGAAACTCAAGAAATCCATAAATCTAATGAATATGTTTATACTAGAGGACACCCGTGCATACTGCACGGCCGCTTTCATTATGTGAAGAAAATTTTTTCTGATGGCGAGACAATTCTTAAAGACATTATTAGAATTCTATCTATGTTCTTTAACAAAGGTTATTGCATAATATTCGATTTATTTAAAGGTAACAAATATAAAAAGTTTCTTTGAAAACAATCTTATGCTCCTTTGATCCCATCTTTACCATCACTCCTGTTCCTTTAACCTGGTAACACACACAGAGACACTCAACATTATTATATAGAAGAAGATAGCGAAGCCTATTTTTTCCTCTAGAGCTCGAGCTATAACCATGTTTTTTTGACCCCTCGGACCAATCTAAAATCATGTTTTTTTGATCCCGGTAACAGACAGACACATACCGAACATTATAATATAGATCATTATTTTCTTGAAAAAAGCCTTTTATTGCAAAAAAAATTATTTGTAAAAATTCAAAAACTGATAGTTCCATTCGATTCCCCGACCCCAAAAACCCTTGCTCAGACCTTAAGCGTTGAGTCAAGCGTGAAGTTTGATTCTTTGAGAGATTTTTCTAAGAACATGTTTTTTTGACCTTTGACCCCGACGACAAGCAAACTTTTTTTTTTCATATGATCCTCCCTACAGTCGAGGGAATTATGATGCTTTATTCCTCTCATCAACAGAGCGCTGTCTTGTTCTTTTCTTCACGGTGGCTTAAAAACATAAAAATCAATTTCTTCTTCCTTTCCTAATTCAGTCTGTCACACTCGACTTATGTTGCTGTCTGTTTTGAACGGAGTCATCAGTCATTATCGCTGTCTGACAATAGGCCTTCTCCTTTGAGGGTTACCTTGCATCTTTTTTGGATATAAGCCTATCTAATCATCTGAGTGATCTAAAATGATGAAATTCGCCTAGCTTTGTTATTGAGGGGTTAAGAACTGGAACATCTGAACAAGAGAGAACACGTGACAAGTGCAGAAAAAATGCCGAGTGAATTTATTTGATGATCACTCGCAGAAAATGCTAGACGTCTTATTGCCCTGGAGAAGGAGGAAAGTCAAATAAGTTCATGTCACACTGAAAAAGGAATTCTGGTTACACTCTATATGTCGTGAAAACCCACTAATCGAGAGAAGTTTCTTTTGAGTAGAAATAAAAGGAGCAACAATAGACGATGGAATGAATCTTCAGAATTTATTTGGTAATAATAAATTAGCTCACTTGTTAGTAGTCCACGCTTCTGGCGCATGGCCACAATCCTGTCCTTCCTTCACCTTTTCATTTCTCAATCCGATGTGAGTCTCCTCTGAATCTATCATACTGTGGCAAGTCATCTTTGATCGGCGACCACACTGCTTTCTGAGAAACGAAAATGTGATGCGTGGGTATGAACTTCTGCAAATCTCCGTGAGAGAGAACATCAGCGTGGATGGTAGAAATGTTGAGCGATATCCTGTCCAGTGTAGAATAATATTTCATTGCCATCCATGAATGACAGTGAATGCATCCTGATCGCTGAGCAATGGTTGTATTCTTCATGACTGTTGGTTCATTGGTCCATGTGAGTGAGGAGGTAGGAACGGGAATGAATGACATTGACGAAGAACCGGATAGTTTTTGACAAGTGATGCAGTGACACTCTCCAGCGTCATTAGGAAATGTGTTGCAGGTATAGGTACAATGTCCACACTAGCAAGATCCGGTAAACTTAACGTCGGCCATTCTTATCGATTGATTTGTTTTGGTCTAAAAGAAGAACTGAACTGTACTGATCTACTGTATTTTTGTTGAAAGACAAGTAACATAGTACTTAGGGTTATCTAAAAGTAGTGAGGGAGGCCTTGTTTTCCCTTATAAGTCGGTAGAAACATTTTTTCTCTCTTACAGATCGATAGAGTGTCTTTTGCTCTATCTTTCTGCGGTATTTGATCAATATTAAGCTATGGTCAAAGTGGTACTTTTTCGACGAAAACAAGTTTTGTTGAACTTTAGCTGGTAGCTACAGCAAAAAACATCCGCATGTCTTGTTTTTTTTTGGTTTTTTTCTCCTTTTGTTCTTGTTCTTTCTTTCGTTACTGTCCGCTTATCTCTTAAAACGAACGACCCTTCATACATGCTACTGCTACCGCATCCGTCGTGCTGGTTCTCTGTGCGAGCTTCGTTCATTTGTGCATACTATAGTAAGACACAAAATTATGTCCAAGGGTCACTCTATCTCTGTTTCTTCATTTCAGATGAGTACAGAAAACTTTCGTTTTTATATTCAAGTGCGTACCGCACTCAATGTGAAGGCAAGAGTTATCCATGATGAACTGTATTCTGTTTATGGTGACCAAGCTCCGGGTCTTAGTACCGTAGAAAGATGATCCAAACTGTTTCGAGAAGGCCGAGAAGAACTTGAAGATGAGGCAAGACCGGGCAGACCAATCAGCGAAACGACACCTCAAAATATTGAGTAAATTCGCCTTCTCATCGACGATGATCCTTATCTCACGATAGAAGAAATACACGAACAAACTGGTTTCAGCTATGGCGCGATTCAGCGAACCATCACCACTCATCTGAATCTTAGGAAGATCAATGCGCGTTACGTACCTAAAGAACTCACTGATTCGCAACGAGCGGAACGAGTGCGGATATGCAAAGAAAACTTGGAAAAATTCAACAAGGAACATGGCGATTATGCGATATCGTAACTGGTGACGAGTCGTGGTTTCGTCATAAACAGCTCGGTCAAAAGTCATCACATGCAGCGTGGGTCAGAAGAGGAGATCCTCCACCCACTGTAGTCCGACAAAGCAGGTATGCTCCAATGACCTTGCTAGTCATCTTTTTCAAATCGAACGGTTCTTTGCTCATTCACTGTCTAGAACGAGGACAGACTATCGACCACCAATATTACATCGATAACTGTTTGCGTCCTGTCGTCGATGAAATTAAACGCCAAAGACCTTCGTACAGAACCCGTGGAATCAAGTTTCATCAATGTTAATGAAAAATCGCATGTTCACAGAAATGCTCTCGGCTACCTTGAATCGGAAGGTCTCACAGTGGTACCGTTCACGTTGTCTGTGCTAACAGAGAGATTCAGGTATAAGTTAATATACTGAGTAAACATTCACTTCATGTGCTAAATATGCTCGCTTCATACTTAGTACATATGTGAATTATATAGCAAACGTACTGATAATGATTGTACTGG
Organism: Macrotrachela quadricornifera; assembly: GCA_022393335.1. Classification (NCBI taxonomy): domain Eukaryota; kingdom Metazoa; phylum Rotifera; class Eurotatoria; order Philodinida; family Philodinidae; genus Macrotrachela; species Macrotrachela quadricornifera. The sequence goes on along the minus strand of JAJEKB010021442.1, from coordinate 1,630,254 downwards.
TCATCTTCTTATGTCCATTTACTACCACAAATGAGATTTGTTTCTTTGCTTCCCTATTCTTTCACTAGAAGATTGTACAAGAATCGATCAAATGCTCATAGACTTTTACAAAATAACAAAACTGTTCGCTCACTATGACAATTAATAGACGTAGAATTTCAAAGCAATTAACTTTCTCAATCGAATCAGTGCTGAATCTCGAATAATTGTATGATCGCTTGTGCTAATAATGTATACTCAACTCTATTAAAATCCATATCATCAAAAAAGTATGACATACCTGTAGAATGTTATGTAAAGATAATCGTCAGTAGAATAAAATGAAAATGACACAAATCGAATGAAGTCGAAGCTGACGTTGACACTCTCTTGCTCCCACAACTAAACTGATAAACAAGGCAGATACTCATACAATGCATCAAAGTGGGTAAACAATCTGTGTATCAATTCTTATCTAAGTTTCACCTTGGGATTCCTTTTGAAGAGAAGTCGACAGAGGGTGAGTATACGAAATAACAACCACCCTCCAGATTTTGATTCAATTACGAATCTTTTCAGAGGAGGGTGTGAGTACACAAATACAGTGGCTGTCAAAATTGTCCGACCACCCTATGTAGTATATCTTAGGTGCACCGTTTTCTAGTCCAGATTGTACCTAGAGACCTCAAGTTTCAGGAACCGATTCAATACTCTGTCGAGTATAAATAGGCGGTATTCGGGCTCCACACCTCTCTCCGCTATATGTTCAGGATAAACAAAGATCAAACTCTGTATGTATTGCGTGCGTCAAAATTGTCCGACCACTTCTTTCCCTCGTGTCCTGTAAGTTGATTTTAACTTTCGGAACACAAAAAGGAACAATATTTGAAAGAGAATTTTCTGCGCTACAAGATGCACTGCTTCCTAGGAGTCTTTGATCTTCAAAATAACCCGATATGCATGCCATACTGAGAGCATGGGTAGTTTTCGGAAAAGATCGCTCTATCTCAAAAATTCGTGAACCAATCTGGATTTCAACTGCACCGTTAGAAAGAGCACATCAAACTGCTCTGGGAACACTGTTGCTGTCATTCAGAATCTAGGAAAATCTTGGATATGGATGGCCATATCGATACTGTCGTCTGGTGCTAGTGCCTACCGCTCCTCGCATTTTGATGTTAAGCAATATCAGATCGCAAAAGGAAACTTGTTTTACGGCTTCTTCTTCCTCAGAATTCATTTCTCTACAAAACTAGCATGTTTCCACAGTTTCGTGATGAGAACTCGCTTTGTTATCATCGATCGATCTCTCTCACCACACGTGGATCACTGATGTGCACTTGTAATGATAGACGAAGAGTCTCTGTTTTCGTGAATCTTGGTATTATATCGTCAACAATGATCAAGATGATGTCGGAGCAAGTGTCTGACATGTGCAAACCGAGAAAATGTTTAACTAGAGGCTGATCTTTTCAAAACGCGCGCTTTGACTAATTACATTAAGAATACATCGTTCATCCGCATATAGTGAGCGAGATAGATCGTTGAGAACAAAGCGAATTCGCGTCGCAAAATTCTGGGAACACGCTAGTTTTGTAGAGAAATGAATTCTGACGGAGAAGAAGCCGTAAAATAAATTTCCTTTTGCGATCTGATTTTGTTTAATATCAAAGTACCAGTAACGGTAGGCTGTACCAGTGGACGACGGGATCGATATAGCCATCCGTATCCAAGATTTTTATAAATTCTGAATGTCAGCTACTGTGGCCCTAGGGCAGTTTAATGTGCTCTTTTTAACGGTGTGGTCGAAATCCAGATTGGTTCACGAACTTCTGAGATAGAGCGGTCTTTTCCGAAAACTACACATTTTCTCAAGAAGGCACGAGTATCAGGTTATTGTGTAGACCAAAGACACATGACAAGTAGTGCATCGTGTAGAGTAAAAAATTCTCTTTCGAATTATGTATCTTGGTGTGTTTCGAAAGTAAAAATTGACGTACCCGAGACGATTGAAAGAAGTGGTCGGACAATTTTGACGCACGCAATACATACAGAGTTTGATCTTTGTTTTTCCTGAACAAATAACGGACAGCGGTCTGGGGTCCTAACGTTGCCCAGTTATACTCGACTGAGTACAGGATAGATTGCTGAAACGTGGGGTCTCTATGTACTGTCTTGACTAGAAAAACGGGGCGCCTAAGATATACTACATAGGATGGTCGAACAATTTTGACAGCCACTGTATATTGTCACGACGCGTTTCGATCCAAATTACTGGATTTCATTAAGGTGGCAAAGAAATTATCTGTATTCAATCGACAAGATCTGTAGTTCAAGAGTGATTCCGAGGAATCCTCTCGAACACATCAGTATCTCAACGATTTAAACAACAGAAAGTTCGTTCAATACTGGTGAGTATCAGAAGAAACTGCCACAATTCGGATCCGGAGGCATTCGGGTTGATGGTTCGTGGTTATGTCGGGTAATAGTGGACATCCTCTCTGTAGACTGCTGGCTGTTATCCGAATGCTTAAGCACTGTCGTGCCGCAATCCGGTTGCGCCGTCCGGTAGGGGCAAATGCTGCTCCTCGTACAGCAATAAGAGTTCATACAAGCTATCGAAAAAACACTCTTGTCCTGACACATTCTTATCTTCAATGAATGGTCGAATATGTAGCGTACTTTCGATGCTAGAGAGAAAATTGAATAGTTTAACGGTAGAACAGTCGACCGGTTATTGGAAAATGTAGGTTCGATTCCTGCTTTAATTTTATGATCTTTCTTAACAAATCTTTCGTACTTGTGAAGACATATTCAAGTAAATACATTCGTTGAACACTATGTAAAGTCGTGGATACGTGAAATGATTGCTTATCTTTGAACTCTTTCGAATACATAACTAACTCACCCTCACCCTCCTCAAATTTTTAGACAAATTTATCATCAAGCCAAAATAAAACGACAAAGAAAACATTTCAATAGAACCGAATAGGAGTTTTCTTGTCTCTAGTGGCGTAACCAGGAAATCATTACAGAGGGGGCAATGCCCCATCAAGCATTGTACATACTGAACGAAAAATTTTTTCATGGGATTGGAAGTGTTCAAAGTTGACCAAAATTCGTAAAATCTTACGAAATTCTCTTGAAATCTATTTGGAGATAAGAGTGTTGTCTACGAAATTCACGAGTTCCTCAGAGCTTTTACAGGCGAAATCAGCCACGCTGGGGACTATTATTAAAATTGAAGGGTTTCAAATATGAAAATTTCCTTTGCAAGGACTTTACAAAAAATATCACATTTGGAGATGTGCAAACTCATTAACCCGTTCGCGGCGATAAGACCCATCGTTGAATCTCACTATATTTTAAAGCTGACAGGTGACCCGGAATAAATGTTCCCACGTGATATTTCATATTTGAATGTCTAAAAATGTTTTATTAGAAAAAAAAATGCCGCATACCATAAGATGCAGTGTGAAGAGCTCTACAATCGCCATAGTAAAGCTTGTTTGAATTATGTAATTTTTATTTTCAAGAAAAAGCATAATTTTGTGCGATCAATATTCGCAACCTCAAAAATTGATCGCACAAAGTTTTACTTTGTTTGAAAACAAAAAGTACACTATTGAAAAAAGCTTTATTATGTAGATTGTAGAGCTTATCCCGCTACATCTTTTAGTATACATTGTATTCTACTAAAACGTATTTAAACATTAAAATAAAATATGAGATGCAGAGATCTACCCTGTGTCATACATTACTTTCTAGGAAAATCGAATTTTTGAAAACATCTAAGATATCAGTTTTGCAAAGTTGAGGAAATTACTGTCCCAATATTCATTAAAAATATCAAGGTTTCGAAAGTCTCAAATTTAATCTTTCTTGAAACTTCACCATTTTGACAGGATCAAAGACTTTAAGCAGATTCCAGTTTTAGTCGGACAAACTCTCAGAAGTCGATTCTACACATCTACAGCGTGGCTCAAAGGTAACCAAGCGTAAAGGATATCTTATGATAGCAGGTAATAAATTGTTCATGATACTTTTCATACTTTTTGCTTGTGAAGAGATCTGAAACTTTAGGTGAATAAAGATTTTGATTAGATATGTATATGATAAAAATTCTAGCTCTCTATACAAACAAAAAGTATGAAAAGTATCATGGTCAATTCATCATCTGTTATTATAGGATATCCTTTATGCCGGGTTACTTTTGAGCCCTTCGTATATTTCCAATGTTTTGCCGCCAAAGGCGGATACACTCATAACAATTGTTTTAAAAAGTTTTTATCTGCTGTGCGCGTAAAATTAGATGTTTTCTAAGGTCACAAACATACTATCTCACGTTGGATAAATAGAAAAGTCCGTCCTGTTTCAATGAAAAATTTACAACGGGGACAAAACTATTTACAGAGGGGCCATTGCACTCCTGTGGTTACGCCACTAATGTGAAGGCATCCAAACAACATGCCTGTAACAAGGCTTCTAAACAATTCGTTGGGTATGGTAATATCTAAGTGAGTCAAAGAAAAATACTTCGTAGAGAATAAAGCGCGGAAAAAATCTATCATTCCATGGAAAGGAAAGAAACAGAAAAGAGACAATACCCATGATAGTATAACAGAATGAAAAGTATATATGACATAATGAGAGGAGAAATATCAAAGCATCGAGAAGAGAATACACAAAAGTGATAGATGAGAACAGCTGATTCTAATATTGTCTAACAGTTGACAAATCCGACATACTATTTTACATAAATTATTTTCATCTACCGGTATTTAAGGCCTCCCCCCCCCCCTCAAAAAAGTCAATTTTTGACGATTTTTGCGATGTGCTACTCGTGAAATAGGCCTGTTTTTTAAAAAACGAAAAATCTTTTTCATTTTTTCTCAGAAGGTAGGTTTCCCAACGTATTTACAAAATTACTCAACCACAGTACTGTATAAAGTCAAATATTTTTTTTTGTTTGAAAGAGCGTGAAAAACTGCAGGTGCTCTGAGGCTCGGTTTTTTGAATGAACCTTTGTTATTATTATATTGAAGAGCATTTTTATAATTAGAGCGCCATTTTTTAAGAGTTTTTCGAGTGAATGAACTTGTCAACCCTTTTCTCCGCTTGATAGATAAGAGTTTTAAAAAAAGGAGCCTCACAGGCCCTGCATCTTGAGATGCTCTTTCAAACAAAAGAAAATATCTATATATTGAATGAAGGCCCACAGAGAAATCTGGCGGACAAAAATGAGCTATTTTTTACCCTTGTTGGGTTCATATCTCAGTCAAACGTCAGTAAATCGAGCTGAAAATTTTACCACAGCCTCCTCACTTCAGCCCCAACATATGCTCCAAATTTCAGTCCATTTGAACGTACCTGAGCTGAGATCGGTTTTTGAGGGGGGGGAGGCCTTAATTCTGTACATGATGATGCTTGAGTTGCTTGATACGTTTTCATCTTATTTTTGTGTTCTGATAAGTTGTCGATTATTTTGGATAATTCAATTATTGCTGGTATAACATTATCTTGAATTTGTTCTTCAATATTGAGTAATTTATCATTATGTGTATCAATCTTTTTAGTTATTTCTGTAATTTGTACTGTTACTGCTGTAATGAAATTTGTCAGTTGTTGATTTATTGAACTTGATAAAGACATTATCAGCTGTTGTATGGTTTCATTTCCACTTGAAGATTTTGCTGCAGTGATGGCCGCAAAAGATTGATTATTTGTTGCTTGTCTTGGTGCGATTGTCGACTCAAGAGATGTATCTATTGGTGCTCTATTTGAATTGATACTAAGATGTGGAAATGAGTTTGAATCATATTTGAAGTAAGATTGAGATTGTTGTTGACTTATTAGTAGTTGCGCACGATGTAGTTTTTGTTGATCGGCAATTTGTTTTCTTCTTTGTTGTACCACCGGGCATGCTGGGTGTTCTGGAAAATGTTGTTGTTCACAATTCACACACTTGATGTCGTTTTTACATCCCTTTTCTAAAGAATGTTGTTGACCACATCGAAAGCAGAGCAGTGGACTGGTGCATTGATTGGTGTAATGGCCATGCTTGAAGCATTTACGACACTTGTTAATTTTTATTGGTGTAAAGTATGGTCGAACATAAAGCTTCATAGAAGTTATATCAATATCACCTTGATTAATCAAATAACTAGCTTGCTTGGAAGAATTAAAATCAGCTCGCACGGTGTTCATTGGACGACCATCACGAGTAACAAATCTGGTTAATTTAATTAAAGATGAGTATTTTTCACGTAGATCAATCGCTGTTTCTTCTTCATCCCAAGTAATTTGGAAGTCTTTAATAACTAAAGAATAAGATTCAGGTAAAATTTTTGGAAATTTTATTGTATAATCAGCGCCATTGATTTTAATTGGCCATTTGTCTTTATCTAGTAATTCATAAAGGGTTGCGATGTTTCATGCAAAGATGAGTAATACATTTTTAAAACCATATCTGCCAATAACGTCAAGTTTTTTCTTATTCTTAATCTCCCATTCTTTGATTAGTTCTTCAACTAACTTTCTATCATTGTTGCTGTCCGAAGATTTGAAGTCAAGAGAATTTGTTCGTTCTAGACTTACTTGTAGTCCTTACAACCAACATAAA
>JAJEKB010021442.1:1598506-1613653 GCA_022393335.1 Macrotrachela quadricornifera | reverse complement strand
AATTAGTAGAAAGAAATGTCAAAAACATAAGTATGGCTATAGAAGGAGTTTTTCGGAGAACCCATAATAGAAGGTCACCCTCAATAGAACGCCACCCCAGTAAGGTTGATTCACTGGAACGTAATAGAAGGCCATGCCTTTTTATTTTTTGGGGGGGGGGGGGGGTTAGCTACTATCTGTAGTCACCTGCATCCTCGGGTATGTTCTTCACTTTGAGTTAAAGAAAGATAACGCACTCGTTGTGACACAATCGACGTTTTCTTCGTCACCATGTATTCTTATTACACATGTTCTATTAAGACATTATCAGTGTCTCACATGAAACATACCACGTTGCCCATATAGACGAAAGAAATGTTGAAATAGTGACAAACTTCTGTATATTGACAATTCCCTAACTGAACTGATTTTTTTAATGATGTTATCACTCGTTAGTTTCGTCATTCTCGTTACGCTTGTCTCCTTCCAGGATGCTCGCCCATCAAAATTATTGTCGCAAAGATTCAATAAGCAGCGTACAAATGTTCAAACTCTGACTTTGAAAGAAGCAAGAGATCTTTTTCGAAATATTACTTTGCAACATTTCAAAAAAGAAATTCTTCCTCTTCTTACGAACGAACGGACCATAATCCAAATCAACAAAACGTTGACTATACCATTTCATGCAGCACAGCCACTCGCTAGTGCTTTTCCTCTGTTTCTTCGCAATGTGACTATTCGTATCATACGGCACACCAACAATAGTTCGCTTAAAACTGCTAAACTTGAGATCGCTCTCGATCGTCGTCGTAAACTACTTCGTCATCCACAAGTTCTTCGAGAGATAGCTATGCGCAATTTTTCCTTATTTGGTTGAAAAAAGTTTGTCAATGGCCAAAAATTAATTAACATGTTTGGCAGCGCGCGTCTCACTGGCGGCTTTGACATTATTATCACAAGTCTCAAACAAGGTAAAATTTGATTCATGTGTGGATAGCTAAAAGGGGAACGTGGGAGATATTTAATCAATTCAAATCGAATTTATTTCATAATGGTCGAGTAGCTTTTGATCCAGCGTAGCTACATCTTCTTTCATATATGTTCCGCATTACAAAACTGCTCAGGTTAAGTACAATAATATTCATCCAAATGAGTAAGATCACTTGCGAACACTGCTTGTCATCAATAATAGACATATTAACTCAATTATTTTAATTCTTTTTGAATCTTAGATTTTTACGTTTTCACAAAGTTTTTTTTCTATACTCAAAGTTCACTTTTTTGATTTTCGTTTTTTTATCTCTAAATATGAGAATTTGTGCTATTTCATGGTGTTAACCCTCAAGAAATATAACTGCTTCTAAACATATATGATTCTATGTTCTCTACTTAATGTTATGATAAAAGGAATGTTATATCCGACAAAACGGTCTAAAATAGTTTCGAATGATAAAGTATTTTTACAAAATGGTTAATAACTTCAAACTGTTAACTGTAACTCAACAATGTGTTGTTATAATTGCTCTGTAAATGTATCAATCGGTAACGCCAAAGTTTATGGATGATAATATCGACATGATGTAGAAGAAAAAAAGACATAAAGAATCAGGAGAAGAAGAAGCAGATCAATTATTCTTTCCTTGCAGTCTCACTACCTCTTGACCTATAATCGTTCTCTTTTTTTTCTTTTCGCCTATTTGTATAGTATTCATATAGATGTAAAGTAAATCAAACCATCCATTCTGTTCAATGTTTCTATGTGTAAAATAGGCGGTGTTCAACGCCCGGAATTTTACAAAAAAAACAAAAATTCAAGATGCATAAAGAAAACCATCTAAATTCTATCGAAATATCGTTTTGAACTTTTTTTCTTATTTTAGCTGGTACCATGGCAAACGGCAAGAATCCCAACTCTAAAGTGATGTCAATATCGAATTGGAGAGCAAATGGACCGCTGATAGATCTTGTTGAGACTATGGCACATGAACTTGGTCACTCATACGGCATGAAGGAGTATGGCGGTGCTTATCCATTCGGCTGGTTAATAAAAGATATGTATAAAATGGGGCTATGGAAATATAAAGATATTCCAATATAGATTTGCTACGAGTAATAGATGACGATGGTCTTTCCATATATATATACATATACGTAGGGTTGACCAAAAGTTCTAAGAGTGATACCTTAATACCTTATGATAAGCTTTAAGTACTTTGCTTTCTATATCATCTGATAGAGCAAAAAAAGCTCTATCTTTCTATGCTATTTGATCACTATTCATCTAGTATCATAATAATAGAATTTTCATAAAAACTATTTTTGTTGACACCTAGTTGGTTCTTTAGATTGTAATGGATGAAGCACTTTGTATCCCATTTTATCATTTTGTTGTTAATTAACAAACTACTTTAAAGACTAAAATATACTAGAAGATGCAGCGTGAAAAGCTGTACAAATTATAAAGGACTACTTATTTATAGTTGCATGTTTTTTGTTTTCAAAATGAGCAAAACTTTGAGCGACTATATTTCGACGTTACGAAAACAGGATCTCTTCTTTGCTAAGAGCTGTATTCGTTATTGCCTATGTCACTTTTTTACAGCTGTTCTTTGTAAATTGTAGAGCTTTTCACGCTGCATCTTTTAGTGTATTTTGCTTTTCTAATAAAACTATCAAATAATAAGAAGATGACATCGGAAAAAACGAATACGGCTTTTACCGAAGAAGAGATTCTGTTTTCGGAAGGTCGAAATTTGATCGATCAGAGTTTCGCTCATTTTGAAAACAAAAACATGCAACTATACAATAAATAACTCTTTATAAATTGTAGAGCTTCTCACGCTGCATCTCATGGTATATTTTGTTTTTTTAATACAAAGTATTAAACGATAATAAAATGGAATACAAAGTGCTTCATCCATTACAATCTGAAGAACCAACTAGGTGTAAACAAAAATAGTTTTTATGAAAATTCTATTATTATGATACTAGATGAATAGTGATCAAATAGCATAGAAAGATAGAGCTGTTTTTGCTCTATCAGATGATATAGAAAGCAAAGTACTTAAAGCTTCACTAGTCGACGATCTTGCCTGTCGTCTTTCCAGATTCTTGAATTTCTTGTTTGTCAGTCAAGATTCTTTTCCTATTCCTTCTATACAAGATTCTTGCCTGAAAAAACAGATCTGGACCTTCTTGTGGTGTTCTTGTAGACAGAATCTTGTCTGACAAGCCAAGAAATGCATCCCCAGACAAGATTCTTGTGTTCTTGTTTTCTTGACTGATTCTTTATTTTCTTAACTTCTTGTCTGATTCTGTTTTTCTTACAATTCTTGCCTGAATCTTTTTCTTGAAGTTCTTAATTGATTCTTGTGATGCTAATGAGCCCTTTTTTATATGAATATCATATTCTTCTTCCATTACTATTATATTTATATGATACGTTTCAAATAAAATACACAAAAAAAGTACTCAACAAGTAAAAAAACTGCACATCAGTTTCATATAAAGAGAAAAAGTTAAACACAAAAATGGAAAATAAGTAGCAAAACTTAGTTTTTTTCAAAGTTCATCGTCGTTATCATCATTGTAATCATCATTCTCTTCATTTTTATTCAATAATAACGATGGTTGAACTGTTGTTGAGGTTCCTTGTTTAGATGAACTAACGGATGATTTTATGGAAGATTTTTTCTTATTCCCATCGTGCTTCATTTGTTGTAACGAGTTTTTAATGGATTGGCTGTCTGCAACAACAGAAGTTAAATTCAATTGATGAATTCGAGCAACAAAACCTGAAAATATAGATTTCAAATGCAAATTTCATTATCAATTTTTTTACTAATCTTACCCAAAAGAAGATCAAATTCACCTGGAGCTAAATTATTGAATGAAGCTGTTTCACCATATGCAGCACGAACTAAAGATCTAGCTGTCATATTCACTGAAGAACAACGTGAGATATGACCTAAATTGATTCCATTTAATGCCTGAAAACAGAAAAAAAGATGATAATAGTTCAAAAAATTCTTGTCATAGTCACAGATACTGCAATGCCTAAGGTATTATGTGACATCGACTTTGAAAAACATAATAATAGACAGTTGAGTAGTCTTTTGTCTAAAACTGTCACTTACGAATGTTAAATGTTCATCATCATTTTGTTGTCGTGTTTGTAATACTCTGGCTTGCTGAAATGACAAGAAAAATAGAAAAAGATTGACAAATCATAACTTCTGCATACCATATGAACAACATGAGATAACTGTTCAGTAGATTTTTGTAATTCACGTGGAACGTTAACCAATTCCTTGATTAAATGTGTTTGTTCAGCCATTTGTTTCAACATTTCTTTCATTAATCCATTTGTTTCTTCACATAACTTCATCAGTGGCTTCATCACTTGATTCAATCCTAAAACTTAAATAAGAATAATAATAAAACAGAAAAAATCTTTATTATAAAAATTACTGTTATGTGTTGTTTCAGAAATGGACTTTGTAGCTACAGCCACTGTTCTTGAATTAAGTGTATTTTCACCACCAACAACATTATCTAACGTTTACAAATTAATAAAGAATTTTTTCATAAATCTTTAAATATAAATTTACTCATCATTGCAGCTGCTGTGCTTTGAACAGCTGGATTAAATCGTTTACGAGGAAGTGGTTCAGTTGATGGAGCAGCTAATGTACCAGCAGCAGTTCGACGTTTTTTAGTTGGTAATTCTCCAAATAAATTTACATAATTTCATATATAAGATGCTCTTGCACTTACCGGTTGATGTAACAAGTGCAACATAACGATTGTTGTTGCTTGTGATTGAATGGGGTATCGAAGATAATGGTTGATTAGTAGTAGATCGATAATTATCAAATCTAGGATCACGTACATGAGATGATGATGGACCTTCTAAAAAGATAAAAATATTTCTATTACCGATTTCAAAAGGCATAAATTATAAGATCTATAATCTATGAACAGTGAGCGTGCCAAAAACTAACTTACGACAGTTGATATCAGCTGTTGGTTGTGAAATGGGTACACCTGATACCGGTTGGATTTCATGATATGTTTTATCCGAATACTCTTGTGATAAGTGTTGGTCGACATTTTCGTCGTAAATGCTGATTGTAGAAGAATTGCACATGAAGATTTAAATCTGAAATACAATAATCAGATAGAAATTATACCAAAAAATATTTTAATAATATATTTCACAAACAAGAAAAAAGATTAACATTAATTTTGATCTGAGTCATAAAAAATTTCAGACAACAATATTTGATCAAACATATGTATCACAATACACTTATAGAGAACTGAAGAAAAAGGAATAGAAACAAACATTGTATCAGAAAGATTAGCTCTTGTATAATATTTGTCGAGAAATTTAGTTACAATTGGAGATAAAGACCACAGGTTTACATAATTATTTGAAGAAAAATAACTAACAGTTGTTTCATACATATTTAAAAACGCATAAGAAACATCGAATAATTTATAAAAAAAATATTACTTGTCCGAAACATTTGTTATTTATGTCATCATAGAACGATACCACAAAACTTTGTGTATTACCACGTCTACGATATGACAGAGAATGGAATTCAGAAATTCCTCTTAATGCTCGACAAAAAAAACACACATGACGACTGTCTATCGAATCAATAACATTTTTGACTGCATCAAGAAATTGGGATTGATATTTCAAAATATATTGTTCATCTAAATAATCATCCCTTATTAATTTTTCATCAACAAAATATTATTGATCAACCAGGGTTCTTTTTTGGCTGTGCAACGCGATTTATCCAATGAACGACAAATCTGATGAGCGATCAACCGATTACCGGATCGCAAAGAACGAACAAAACGAAAAAAACTTTCATTAGCGAAACAGTTATGAAAGCATAGTGCACCATTACTAGTGACTTTGTCTACCAAGTGTAAATGCGCGTGTGTTGAATATAAATAAAATGTCGGACCATAAATAGATAGCGCATGTTCACAATAAAGTTTTATAAGTGGTTCAACTTCCATAACTTTCTTGTAGTCATGGTAGAAGTACAAAGTACGAAGAAATACAAAATATAAAGAGAAATGAGCAGAAATCTGTTCAGGAAGAAATGAAAAGACAAATGGAAACATCAAATAGAGAAAAAATGAACGGTAGTCATGGGCTTTCCAATATGATCGATCAGAAAACGAGCGCAATTCCACATTAAAATTATGTGGCCATTTAATTCTGTTTAAAAAATCGTTACCTTAAAACCAAACTTCTTTTACAACCATCGTTTCCCATTTTGATAAAAGCAAAGAGCAATGGCCAATAAAACATAAATGCATAACATCAAGATCTATTTGGGTTGGAATATCCAATATTTTTCTTAATGGACTAACACCTTTTACACCAAAACAATGGTCATCAGAAGATTGTTGATTAATTAGTTTAGCACAAATATCAATATGTGCTGATGTACGAAGATTTACTGAATTTTGATTGTATGGATACGTAACATATCGATTTTCTTCGCACCACACACCTTCTTGATCACACTCGAGGCACGCATAATATCCGTTGTGATGAATATGTTTGGTTGCTAAAGCACGAGCTGGTAAATCTGCTTTAAATAATAATACATCAACTGAAAATGTAATTTCATCAACAACTAAAATTTGTTTAATTGTATCACAAACTTCTTTTAACAATGAATCTGCATCTGGTTTGACTGGTGCATTCCTAAAAAAGAACAGCAACTTTAGGGCACTATGTCAATTCGTCGCCGCTCAATTCGTCGCATTCAATTCGTCGCATAACAATTCGTCGCATATTCAATTCGTCGCGTATTCAATTAGTCGCATAAGACGTCGTCGCATGCTTCTCTCTCTCTCTCTGTGATAATTGCTTTTTCTATCTTCAACTTTTAAAAAAGAATAATTACTAAATAAAGATAATAAAGAGATTTAAAATATTGATATTCTAAAATGGATGATAATCTTAGTGAATGGAACAGTATTATGTGATTGTGTCTAATTCCTAACGATATCAACAGGCTAAATCAATCAGATTTTAATTGGATTTTGTGTTCTGATAATGAACTAGACATAAGTTTATTAACAGAGATAATTATATTGTAGTTCTGAATTATGAGACTCAAAAATATAAATAAACTTTATTCTTTGAGCAAGAACACTTTCAATCAATACTCTCATAAAGCTATTTTCAACTATAATCTACTAATGTCTCTTATTGAAAAACTATTATCTGAAAAAGGAAAACCAATGGTCGTACATGCAGGTTATATTTACACTCCAGAACGAACTACAATAACAAAATTAATTTTTCGATGTCAAAATCGAAATTGTAAAGGTAATTAACAAAGCGCTGCTTTGATCTCATCAAAAGAAATATTTTTTTTAATTAAGCTCGATGTCACACAAACTTATCAATGGATACTTTTCTTTCTCAACCAACAACACATAATCATGCACCCAATCCAGATCGTATTCTAATTATTAAACTCCATAATGACGTTAAGCAACGTGCTGCAACTACTGATGAACCAACAAGCTCGATTCTTCGTTCTGCTTTAAGAACATTTCCTCTATCTGCCGCTGGTCAATTACCACGGAGTGACGTTATCACACAAACAATTCGTCGACAGCGTACAACACCAGCAACTACTCCAAATGGTCATTGACCAGAAAATTTAAGAAAAACTTATCGTGATGAAGATTTTTTATTATATGAAGATAATGAAATGATAATTTTTTCTACAAGAACTAATTTATCAATATTAAAACAATCAAAACATTGGTTCGCTGATGGAACATTTAAAGTAAGTTACCAATTAAGAAATTTACATCACTAATTAACGTTCTTTTAGGTTTGCCCTGATGACTTCTATCAATTATTTACATTACACGCTTTAATGTCATCAGTTGTTATTCCTCTTGTTTATGGTCTCTTAGTTGGTAAAAGCACTAAAGAATACAACAGCTTTCTCAAAAAAGTTCTCGAACAAGATGACTTTGATCCAGAATCAATTCAAACTGACTTTGAAAGTGGCACAATAAAATCAATTAAAGAATCACTTCCAAACGTGTCGCACAAAGGTACGATTTATATTAATTTCAATTTTTTATATTAAGTAATGTCTCTCTTAGGTTGTCTCTTTCATTTCGGTCAAAGTGTTTGGCGACACGTTCAAGACAACGGCTTATCCAAAAAATATCAAGAAGATAACACTTTCCGAATGAATGTTAAAAAATTAATTGCTCTTGCTTTTCTTCCTGTTATTGATATCATCAAAGGATTTCATATAGTGGCTGCCGAATTCGATGATGATGATGATACCGAAAATTTACTTAATTACTTTGAAAAAACTTGGATAGGTGAACCAAAAAGAAGAGGTAAAATTTTAATATTTAAATTAATTCTCTAAATGTACTTTTACATAGGAGTTGGAAGAAAAAAACCATTATTTGATCACAAATTATGGAATATTTATGATCGCGTCATTGCAAATCTTCCTCGTTCCAACAACGCTGTTGAAGGATGGCACAACGCATTTGCCACTCGTGTTGCTATCTCTCATCCAACAGTGGCTAAATTAACTGAAAAAATTCGTCTAGAGCAATCAAAATTTGAAATTGATATTGCTCAAATTCTTCAAGGTCATGAACCAAAGCCAAAAAAAGCTTGTTATCGTAAGCGTGACGAACTCATTTCACGTTTGGTTCTTGGTTATGACCAATTACAAATTGATCAATACTTAAAAAATATTTCTCCTAATATTTCATTGTAAATTCAATCAATTTTCTCACTTTTCTTTCATTTTGTATGTTCTCAATTTTTCAATAAAATTTCTAAACTAATTAACACTTATCTCTCTTTCTCTCATAAGAGAGAAGCATGCGACGACGTCTTATGCGATTAATTGAATACGCGACTAATTGAATATGCGACGAATTGATTGCGACGAATTGAGCGGCGACGAATTGACTGTCCACCCAACTTTAGTACTCATTTGAACACATTAGTCAGAAAAACGACAGAATATATTTAAAATGTCGAAAGACGCTGAAACCTTCTCTCACAAAAACAATATTGCTGTTTCCAAGTCAATATTGAGAATTATTCTCTTTTAAATGGCGATAAGATTAAAAGGTGACAAAACTAAGCTATAAATAAAATGAACTTTACGTACCATAAAGATAATAATAAAAGATTCAATTGATTTTCTCTAAGTGATGGTGGAATTTCAACTATCGATGCTGTTACGAACCACGTAAGTTTTTTAGCCCAATGAACAATGGGAGTACTATCGATGTGTAGCATTAATGTGATAGGAAATATGTCGTTGGATGTTGTTTGAAGATTTGTTTTTTTATTTTGGTAAATTGATCTTGTTAAAACATCACATGGCAGTAATTTATGAACAAGTTGTGGATAATCTAATATTAAATGTTTATTTCGACGAATAATGTCAATTAATTGTTTATTTGATCGATCGGCAGAAATATGTTCAATAACATCAGCTACTCGTCGTTTGCATTGGTTTTTTTCACAACTTATTAAACAATAATTATTATTATCAATAATCTCTAAACATTTTGTACATTTTAACACATGATTAAATGATGATCGTTCTTGAACAATCGAAATTAACTTTCTATATGATTTTACTAGTTTATTTCCACTTGGTAAGACACTGCCGATTAATTTCAATAATTTTTTCATATTAGAATCGTTCAATTTAGCTAAATTTCCAAATTCTAGTATTTGTTTATGATAAAATTTAAATGTAACGGGTGCACCATCGTATAATGGTTCATCTAATTCTTGTTGAACAAATCGTTCTAAAACAAAGAAAAAAAACATTACTTTTGTGATTTTCTCGTCGAAATAGTATTTGAGCAATGGAAAAAACGTTTCAAAATCCGTTTTAATTATTAAAAATGTAAAAATTATTCACCTGGAACTCAAATAAATAATCTCCTAGCATAATAGTTTTAAATAAATTTTTAAAAATAAAGTGCTTTATCCTACCATTTGATTCATTAAAACTAAGATTTATATCAAGATTGTAATTACTATCGTTATCAGTTAAATCAGCTTCACAAGTATTATTATCAGTAAATAAATTATCTTCATAATTGTCATTGTCAATAATTAAAGTATCTTCATAACTATTATTATCAACAAATGAATTATCTTCAAGATTTTCATGAATAGATGATAAACATAAATCTTGTTCAATCTAAAAACACAATGAACAATATAGAGATTCACCTTAAAATAATGCAGTTCAAATAATTTTTTACTCACAGCTTCTTCTGTAGTTGGAACAGGTAAAGGTAATTGAGTTGAATTGAGCTTGTGTTTTCGACGTTCTCTCCATCGTCTTTGTCTTTCTGTATGCGGTGATGGTGCTAAAAAAAGAAAATATGCAACTCGAAAAAAAGTATATTATAGGTGCAGATCGACATTACCTAAATCAGGAATAATATTGCTGAACAAAAAAATTACTTAAATCCTCTGAGTTGATTTCCATGAGAAAAAAATTTATACAGACGAAATAATAAATATAATGATAATACCATTTTCTGAAAATAAATCATTGTTTCTTCATATCCAATAGAAAAAGACAATGGATAGATGTCATTTCAAAATGATCAACTCTCTTGAAATGTTACTGATTATAAATGACCAAATAATGATCACACATCTATATTTATATATGTGTTTGAACAACAGACATCACGCGCTGTTGATCTTGAAGATCAGATAAGAATCTTTTAAAAGAAAAAAAAAGAAGCTTGTCTGAACTTCAAGAACTTTTTAAATGTCTTATGGTTCTTTCAAGATTCTTGTTTTTCCGATCAATTTGACAAGATTCTTGTCATCTTGAACTTCAGTCAAGATTCTTTTTGAGAGGAAAGGAAAAGATTCTTGTCTGAACTTTTTAAAAATCTTGAACATCTTGTCACTCTTGTCTGGTTCTTTTACTTCTAAGTAATCAGACAATATTCTTGTCGTCTTGAACTTCTGGTAAGAATCTTTTTTCTTTCCTATCAAAAGGAATCTTGTCTGCCTATCATGATTATAAAGAATCTTGCCTGATAAACAAGAAAAACAAGAATCTGGAAAGAAATGAGGCAAGATCGTCGACTAGTGTTATCATAAGGTATTAAGGTATCACTCTTAGAATTTTTGGTCAACCCTACGTATAATAAATGAGGCAATACATCAATCAACATTTAACACATACTCACACGTAATCTACTCTCAAAGGCCAATACCATCAACACTCTATCTTTATGATTAATAAGACACTAAAATTCGGCAGTGAATTAAATATCTAGATCAACCTACATAAAAAAATAGTGCTTCTCACAAGCAACATCGGTTAACCACATTATGTATTTAATTGCAATCACAACCAAAACAATAATCATATGATCAGAAGAGGCAATCACCCCCCTTAGTCACGCTTCACGCATGTTTTTCACGAACAAAAACATCAAACGTACAATCGATACAATTATTTCAAATTCATTTCAAGCGATCTTTATTTCTGCTCCAGTCGATTTATGAAAGAATTAACATAGGTTTTCCAAAATCGTATCCTCGAGAGGTACCAACAAAGGACTAATTAAGATTTTTCAATCAAACATTTACATCACATTGACAGGTAAGGTATGCATTCGATAGAGCTCGTCGAGATCTATCTGGAGCCATCATTAGTTTCATTGGAGCGAACTCATAATGGGTTTTGGACGGATTTCCATAAATCCTTCTTGGTATATATTGGCATAGGCAAGGAATTTGAAGTTTTCTCAGTGTTGACTTGCTCGAATCCAGACCGAAGATATCCTACGTATCTCTCAGCTAAATTTCAGCCCGAAATAATGTCATTCGATTTGTTGGTACGTACCGAGCTACAAGCTAAAATTCTACTAAAATAGCTATAACTCTGGAAGGAAGGCCTAAGGGCACATATCCGTTCGGGCTTTTGCATATCTCATGGAGCTCTACTTATCGCCAAAAGATGGAGTTTAAACGGCTTGAACACTTAAATATGTTCCCTCGTAAGATTTCACCAGGATTTCACTAATGATTCACTTACATTCTTCCTATAGGAGAAATTCTAGTGAAATCCTGAAAAAAGTCTAATAAAACCCGAGGAGAATCTCAAAAATTCTACATAGAATTCAAATGAAAGTCTAGGAGCAATCGTACAAGAAATACATAGAGTTACTTTGTTTGAGTTTTGAAATTTATATGAAAGACAAAGTAGGCACTTCTATATATATTGTATCTTTCTGCCAAACAAAACGGTGAATGAATATTCCACTAAAATTCTAGGAAAAAATTTTGAATTTTAGATACAAAATTTTTGAGTAAAATCACTGGAGGGAACAAACTTTTTTCTTGAGTAGAATGATTCCTCATGTTTTCGTCGAGAAGTAGAGAAACTGATTTTTGTATTGGAAATCAAGAAAATTCATAAAAAATCACAAAAATCGTTGAAAATCACTAGAAATCAGTTTGTTCTCCTAGAGAACGGGTATCTAATTAACTAGTTAGTTAGAATATGAATTTATTGTGGTAAATTGTGTTCCAATAAGGTACTCTGCAAAAAGGATGGCCTGGGTGTCGAAAACTTTTATAAAAATTTGTACTATTTTTGACAGATTTGGGAAAAGTACTAAGAAGCTCAACTCTTCTAGTAGCGAAGTTCTGATTTCACCACTACATTTAATGAGAATAGTTCTACATCGTGAACGACTGTATACGGTGAGCGTAGAATACCGTAAAACGCCATATATGACTGACGTAAACGATGGCCGTTAACAGCTGGCGTTTACAATATCTTACGGCACTATCCGAGTATCGTTTGCAGTCACCGTGTCATTACGATAGTCGTAGACGGCGAACGTGTACGGTGATTGTTTACGGTCGCGCGTCATCGACCTGGGCAATAATTGGATCACATAAACACCCAAACTTTATAACCTCTTTTTATTGATTTTAAAGGCAAATATTGCTTCAGACTTGATCATCCCTTGAATTTTATCATACTTTCGTCGGTTGTACAATAGCGGCCAAAGTTATAATATCTTTGAAAATTTCTCGGTCAAATTTCAGCAAAATTTTTAACTTTCTAAATTTTACTGTAGTCTTTAGATTCTCGTTTTGGCTTCAATGAGTTATCTGCCAAATGTAAAATTATAAAAAATTTGAAGAAACCGATCTCTTGACATGATCGAAGAAATAAATGTATTATGGAATATCATATCTTTACTCCAATAAAGTTTCATATTTGACAAGTTATTGACACCTATTAGATTAATGAACGCGAGAAATGATTTAATATCTTTTGTCCTCACATGCTTTCAGTTATTAATTTTCTTGTGATTGTTACTTCGTTTCTTTCCTTTTCCGTAAATCTTTGTTTCATCAGTCATTACATTTAAAATTTCTTCAGTGAAAAACGTTCTAAAGACCGAAACTGGAGTTGGCTTTTTGAAAGAGATTGAGGTAAAGCCGCCATTTGTGATATTACTTTCATTCATTGAATTCAGCTCATCAAAATTATTGGCTACTTCATCGTAATCGAAATCGAAGTCACTCTCGCTCGCATCATCACTGTCATATGAAACATAAGACTCGTCGTCGATTTCATTATTTCCATAGAGCTCGATTAGATTAGTTTTAACTGTAAAACCGGTATAAAGAAGTAAAGAGTACTAATTCGAAAGAGAAATGATATCCTTGACAAATTCAAGAACAACATAAATTCATTAAAGAGAAGGGGAGTATATATATACTAAGCAGAGAATGAGAATATTCTCGAAAAACAAAAGATCAAAAAAGACAAGAGAAATTATGACGTCACTGTATCTTAGGCGCAAGAATGAAGGATATTCGAAAAGAATTTATATATGAGAAGGAAAGAAAAGTATGAGATGACACATGTGGTTGTTCATGACCTTAATGACCCTGCATATTTAATAGTTGAATGTGAACTAAACACTTTTTTCTCTACCGACGAATAGATGGATGATTTTTCACCCACTCATCCTTAAAGGGTTAAATAGAGCTTCTGGAGTTCTACAAGAATATGTATATTAAAAAATTTTAAAACTTTTTCTTTAAAGGAAAATTTACAGAAAACTATTACAGATGGCCGAACTAATTAAAGAAAAACAACACAATGTCTCTCTATACATACGAAAAAAAGCAAAAATTTTGTATTCCGAGTTACGGAGATGCTTCTGCCTATAAGTGTCAAAGGTCGCCAGAATAAAAATTTAATGTATTAATCCATAATTTAAAAAACAATTGTATATAAAACTAACGAAATAGCAAAGATATAGGGAAAACTTTTGTTCGATCATATTCAGAACGTCCTATATACTTACTTAAAACTTGTACAAATTCTTATAAAATTCTTTCCGGTCTGATAAGCACAACAAAAATTATTGAAGAAAAATGTCCATGTTAAAAAATATTGATTCTCTCCTTAATCTCGTAGAACACGATATCCTTTTTGATAGCATTTATTGAACGATTTCCATAAAAAAAATTAATCCGATTCATCAAAAATATCAATTTATAAAACCAAAAGACGTTCCAATCTTTTTATAAAAATACATTAATGGTATTGCCATCTACTTGCGAACAATCATATTCGTTATTTCAATGACGCATTGTTTTCCAGCATTTCTTTAACATACCGTTCTACACTAAAATTGATGTTATTCCCGAAGAGCTGCAATGTGGTGAGTGTCTGTGTAAAAAAAAGGTAGTCGATAAACGAACACGAAGAATATTGATGTAATTCATATTACTTTGTTTTGTTCTAAAGCATTGACAAAATTTTGTCCTCCTTGTGGACCAATTTGATTGAATCCGACGTTCAATGCGGTGAGTGTCTGTGTAAAAAAATGACTAGATAGATGAATAAGAAGAATATTGATATAATTCATATTACTTTGTTTTGTTCTAAAGCATTGGCAAAATTTTGTGCTCCTTGTGGACCAATTTGATTGAATCCGACGTCCAATGCGGTGAGTATCTGTGTAAAAAATTGATTCAATAGATGAATAAAAAAATGTTGATGTGATTCATATTACTTTGTTTTGTTCTAAAGCATT
>JAJEKB010021442.1:1568596-1597233 GCA_022393335.1 Macrotrachela quadricornifera | reverse complement strand
GTGGACCAATTTTGTTGCTGTTGAGGTTCAATGTGGTAAGTGTCTGTGTAAAAAAAGTGATTCGATAGATGAATAAGAAAAATATTGATGTGATTCATATTACTTTGTTTTGTTCTAAAACATTGGCTAAATATTGTGCTCCTTGTAGACCAATTTTGTTGGTGTTGAGGTTCAATGTGGTAATTGTCTATGTAAAAGAAGTGAGTGGATAGGTGAATAAGAAAAATATTGATGTGATTTATATTACTTTGTTTTGTTTTAAAACATTGGCTAAATGTAGTGCTCCTTGTGGACTAATTTGATTCCACTCAAGGTCCAATGTGGTCAGTGTCTGAGAAAAGTAGCAGTGAAGTACATATTATTAAAATACTTTATGTATAAGATTTTAGTTTGAGAGAAATTGTCAGGAAATTAAAGGGCGATTGTAAAGATATATTTGTCAATTTATTGTTAAGGAAGGAAATCTATCTATAACAACACATAGCGATAAGTAGTTATTGGAGTTGGTATAGTGGAATTATCTGATGTAGACTATTGTTGAAATGAGTTACATAGAAATAATAGAAATAGGTAGGTGTATAGAATGGTTTTTAGCGCAAAATGTTTTGGACAGATTTTGACAGAAGGAAAATGTTGATAGTTTTAGTAGTCACGTATAAGCATAACAGAATGTTTTTCTTAGGAAGGAATGCACCACAATACTACGAAGAAAAAAAGAAATTTTCAAAATTTATGCTGGATTATGAAGAAACTTCGATGAGCTGGATCACGTGCTTCTAAAGTTTGTCATTTTATGTTTTACGAGGACTTATGGACTTTGTAGACGATAATGGTTAAACGGGTTCAGAATTCAGGTTATTTGAGGCGGTGACTTTCATAATATAAAAAGTACTCTATATTTTTAGCCTCATTATCCTGATTACTTGCGACCAGTATTTTATGGTGCGAGAGCTACCTGAATCAATATCAGATACGCCTATGTGATAAATACACAGTACCAAGACATGTAACGATTAACATTCTAGATTAGAAATACTAAACCATTTAAATCTGTAAAATTGATTCATTGAAAATTGAAGATTACCTAGTTTCTTGATTAATGAATGATAATCAACAGTAACGAAAAAATTTGAAAGAATTTACCGTGTGTTTAGTTTAATATAGTGTATCATCATAGAGATGTTTCAACTCCATTGTACAATAAAAGTTCGTAAGAAAGAAATTATTTTTAATATGTCGAATCAGATTAAATTAACATAGTCAAACAAAAACTGATGAAGAATGAAACCTTTAGCCTGTTGCAAACTATCAAAGTGCCTAATTTTACAATTTGCAATTTTTACTTCAGCTTATATTAGTTGCTTACAAAGTTGAACATGAATAGTATTGACGAGTCATTTCTACAAACTAATGTCAACAAAAAAAGAATACATTCAATTTATTATAAATCATTTTATACATGATATTTTCGTTTTTGTCACCATTAAAAAGGGGTATTAGTAATTTATGCTCCCGCCACGACCACCCAACTTTGTAAAAACGCCCAAAGGTTGCCTTTACTAACACCCACTTTGTTCAGGTCATAGAGGAAAAAAACGACCCACCCTCAGCCAAAAACTGACCCCTTTCCACACTACCACTCAGAATCTCACTTATAGTCTGTGTAGGCACCATTATGGACCTTCACTAACACCCACAGAACTCTATGTCCTACATTCTGACTCATATATATGCCATCTCTTCATGGCTTTTAATAAGAAATTTTCTTCTGGAAATATGTAAACCCACTCCAAATATGTCACTTTACACACACTAACACCCCAAAAGTCTGTATTGACATGTCTACTGTATTTAGTGTACCTTTACTAACACCCACAGAAACACTCACGCTACTCACTGGTATATGATTGAGATAGCTTCTTAAGTCTAAATATCTTGAAAAAGTATCGAAATATAATCTTATATGTGCAATAAACGTCAAAAAGCGAAAAAATTCAAGAAATTTTTAAACGCGATTTTTGTGCCTGATTTGATAGAATTCGACAAACTGAAACAGTGTATGTATATTATAAGATATTTTGAACAAGTTTTCGTAGAAAAATCTATTGTTCTTTTATTTGTACGACAAACCATATTTTCGTTGTTTTACGTTTATTGAAAATATGAGATTATATTTCGAAACTTTTTCAAGATATTTAGACTTAAGAAGCTATCTTAATCATATACCAGTGAGTAGCACAAGTGTTTCTGTGGGTGTTAGGAAAGGCAACTTATGGTCATTTTTACAAAGTTGGGTGGTAGTGGTGATAGCGTAAATTACTAATACCCATTAAAAAGAGTTACTTTAATACTTTCAAGAAGTGTCTTAATTCTGTTTTATATTTCTTAAGATATTGTAGAGTTTTATAAGCTTACGAAATTTTCCACAATACTTGTATCTATCCTTTTGAGTTTGTTTCATTGATATAAAACAATTAAGTATACGATACTCTCCAATGAAATCTATATCATAGAAATAAAGATTACTTTGTATCGAGGGTATGTGTCTGTAATGCCATTTAGTTTTGTGCAGACGTTACGACACGACAGTAGAATTGTTGGTTTATCGAGATGATCGAGAATTCGATAAACCAACTCGATCGGTAGTGTATGAAATGAGAGAATCATTTTGTCTGACATTGATGCTGTTTTCTTCGAATTATATGTGTGCACTGTATAAAATAATCTGTTCCTTTTTTGATGTTCGCTTGTAGACGTTGTATTATAAAATTTATTATGATGGTGCAATTTTTTTTTTCTCCATATGTAGAAATGTAAATATGTTAAACAAACAGTGAAATTTGACGGCTATAGAGAAGCAATTACATATTGCGTTCTTTTTATATTTCATACAAAGTAATGATTTAAAAAGAAATAAAATGCAGTTTTTTCGTTGATTTTTGTACTGACGATGATCGTACTACCATCTGAAAAGGTTGAAAATTTTACGATATTAAAATAAAATTAAAAATTAAGTTAAAAATCAACGAAAAACTGCATTTTATTTCATTTTGAATACACAAACCTATAAAAACAATACAATCCACATAATCACAAAAAAAAAGTATAAACCTAGCATCCCTCTCAATCTGACGAACAGAAATAAGCATTATGAATGAAAAACTTGAGCAAGGTCAAAATCGCGATGGAACTTTCTTTAAAGTATTTCTCCTATAAAGTTAACTATCATATAGTTTATTACCTATGTCTTTCGAGAAAATCCTTATTCTAACAAAAAGTAAAGATTTATCTTTATTGGTCTATTAGTGACTTTTGAAAAAATTTCCGATAAACATTCGAGATTCAAAGCCATCTAAAGAGATCTTTAGCAAGATCGAAACGCGTCATGATTGCTCGACTCACCCTCACACCCTCAAGATTGTGGATGTCTATCCTGATTTCAATCCATGAATAATAAGTATTGGTTAAAAAATGTTAAAATTTGGGTCAAATATATCCCGAACATAAATAATTTTACTCAAATTATGAAAGACAACAGACAATTTTGAAAAGCCAGATTTTAAACAACTTTCATCAATGAAAAGTAGTCTGAGCATTCGATGTTACCTTTGTAATAGGCTAGCTTCCATCGGAACAGTCGAAAATACTCTTTCGATGTATTTACTTTCTTCGAGCGACCGAAACTTCGATAAATTTCGAGTGAGAAGAAATTCGATGCCTGTGAAAGAGAGACAAATTGAAACAGAGCGAACAAAAAAAATATATACTTTGATTTTCGACCACGTGTCTCACTCATTCTATGCTTTTTTGTGTCTATTTGAATTTATTCTCATTACTTTGCAATATGAAGAATCGATGGATGCTCATTTGATTGACGGCAGCGTATCAATATTAAGTAGTTGATTCATTTGAAGATATCTTCCTTTTTTTTGTTATTCTATACGTAATCCTAACAAATACAAATGTCAATAAGTAATTATATATTTAAGATCATTAAGAGCAGAGAACTTAATACTTTTAATAAATGTAAGTAGTTGATTTATTATCATGTTTTTTCGCTTCTACTCTAATAATATTGTGTATTCATCTGAAACTGAAAACGAACCGAATCATAAAAGTCCTTTTCGATTCTCTCTCGGATACGAACCCTTATAGATTATTTTACGATACTGTTATATGACGTTTTTCTTGATTTTTTTAATATACATTGATAGTTTATTATAAGACACTAAGAATTCATCTGAAGAATGCACACATGCTGCATATGACAATGGAGAGTGAAACAAAGGCGATGTAAGCATAGTATTCTGTCACCTCCCATATTCATTCTTATTATCATATGAATGAACATTAGTTATAATTAGACAAAATATTGCCATTTTGTCTGAAGAAGTTCTATGAATATATTTTTATATTTGATAATATAAAATTTACAATATTCTTCTAATGACTCTGATCATCCCATGTCGAGACGAACGATGATAGAACGCGCTCCGAACATGTTCGATAGTTGTCGCTCGTTCGCAACGCGTCCGTAATGTTCGTATTATCTTTTAGAGGCCGTAACTGAAACATGACAAAAAAATGGTAATTATAAGAAAATATTGCTATAATATTACATTTAAAATTTTTTTTTCTTGACAAAAGAGAATTATAAAATTTTATTTTCTTTTTCACGCTTTTTATTAATTTGTTCGTGTACACTTTCTGCTTTGTTCTGACGAGAAAACTATCCCAAGCTTTAATTGCCGATTCGAAGAAGGAATATACCAATCGATAGAGCTTTACGAGTTAGTCACAGTAGTATCAAACGTGTTTTTTTTTCATAAGATTTTTTTATAGAATTTTTGCGGTTATATACACCTATAGAACATGGTCTATGAGGTCGAAGATTACAAGAGTGATATTTCTACGATCTTTATTAATCGTCGCTAGTCTTTATCTTCAATCTTTAGTTCTTCAGCTGTAATATTTGATTTCATAGACTATGTTGTATAGGTATATACAACCTCAAAAAAATTCTATAAGAAAATCCTATGAGAAAAACATTTGATACTAATGTGATCAACCCGTCAATCTCTATCGTCTGGTATACCTTTTCTTCAAATCAGCGAACGCCATGGTGAACGCGCACACATGTTCCGATCTATGCGTTTTTTAACCATTCGTCTTGACTTGTGATTGAATATGTTCTTTTATAATTCACAATGAACAAATGATTATTATATCTTTTGTTCTTTGTTGAGTCATAATTAGAACGTAAGACAGTCTTTATCTTTGTACTTTGTAATATGCCCACACTTTCTCTTTTCTTAAATAATAAAACATTCTGTTAGTTTGAATTGATAAGGCGACATATTTTTCTGTTTGAGATTCTACAAAATATGACGGACAATGATGAAGCACCGCCACAAGAACCTTTCTTTCGTTTATCAGGAAGCGGTAATGGTATATGGGAAATTAATCGACCTCAACAAGTAATTGTTGAACTTGTTAAACGAGATATTTTTCATGGTGAAGTATTAGATATTGGTTGTGGAATTGCTGATAATGCAATTTATATTGCTACACATGTGAACAAGGTTCATATCACGGCTTTTGATATGGTAAATTTATTTTATTTTTCTTTTCAAAATAAATCAATTTTGTTTAGGTACCAAAAGCCATTGAAGTTGCTCGTGAAAAAGCAGAAAAAACTAATGTTAATATTCAATTTGAAATTGTTAATATCCTTGAAGATATTTCAAAGACAAATTTAAAACAAAATTCATATGATATTATTCTTGATTCAGCTACATTTCATTGTTTTTCAAATGAAGATCGTCAATCATATATGAAAAATCTAGAAAAATTAATTAAACCAGGTGGGCTTTATATTCAAATATCTTGTTGTGAGAAAGAAACACGATCAACTAGACCACGTCGAGTAAAAAAAGCTGATTTAAATCAATTATTTTCATCAGAAAATGGTTGGACAATTGAATCAGTGGAAGATACAGTTTATGAAGCAATACCTGAGTACCAATTAGGAACAAATTTTCTATCTTATGTTTCATTTATTCGAAAAAATCTTTGAAATAAACTAATAAATAAAAATATTTAGGTTTTGCTTTGGTCTTTGATAGAGAAGGAAAATTTGTATTTAGTTTGGAAGAACTACACATGAGATATGTGAAGTTTTTTTAGAATTTAACTCAACTCTATTATTTTGTTAAATCTTACCGGATTTGACAGAATAATCGTATTTTTTACGAAAAGAATCACAATCAGTATCAGTGATTTCAACTTCAATTTGGAAATGTAAAGTAATCACGGTAACCATTCATTTTGAACATATATTATTTTTAAGTATAGTTCAAGGTTCGAGACTTATTCAATTAATTTATAGTGTGGTTTAAGATTCATATTTGAGTCACTGCTACTTCTATCTTAGCGTGTCGTTTATAATTTGTGTCTGAAATTAATTGTAGATGGCCTCTTTATCAGAAAATTAAAATAAATCTTTGAGAATGATGAATCTATCTGAAAAAAGACTACGGAGTATCGCTATAAACAGATCACCTTGATCATAGATATTTTAATAAGTAAACAGAAAGTAGAGAACTACAGAGAAGAAAATATTTTATCTTCGAATGTATATTACTACGATAACGATAAAAAGAATTCGTAAAAGAAGCTTCATGCTTTTTTCCTCCGTTCTTTGTATTATATTCATATTTCATAAATGCATAAACGACAACAATATCAATTCTATGATAAAAATTCAACTCATATCGACAAACATAATTATTTGCAAAAATCATAAGGATAAGATAAATATTTGATAGATCAAATTAAAATTCAGAAGACTAACTACTAATACTGATTGAAGTAATTACTTTTAGTTTCAAATCAAATTATATTTGCATTCATTTAATATTTCTCTTAATCTCTTCTTTCATATTCTAAATAAAATATTTCCGAGTTCTACGCATAATTTGATTTATTTATATCGATTATTTTAAAGAACTAATAAAATTATTCAACTGATTAAATGTTAGAAAAACATTCAGTGTTTTCTTAAAAAAAATTTAAAAGTCATAGTAGATTTTCTTTCTTTTTTTCCGAAGAATATTCAGTCTGTATATTCGGATTATATATTATAGAAATGAATCAATAATTCTTCCAGCTTCTATTTTAAATATATTATCATTGTAAAAATTCGTTTTCTTTAAAAACTAATAACGTATTCTGAAAGTCCGTGCCATTTTCTCTCATCCTTCGTATTTAGGTTATAGTTTACATTTATGGATTATAAAAATAAATTGAGAACAATAAATATATTCTCATATCCAGTTTCTCCTAGATTTGATTTTGTTAGTGTCGTCAAAAATAGGTTCTTCAATTGTTTTATTAGAATCAACAGCTGCCATTTTAAAACCTTATTTTTTATAGTAACTATATTTTGAAAAAGATAAGAAAGTAATTATTTTTGGTGCTTGTCAATTGACACTGTATTTAAATTCTTTTTTCAATAAATGAATGCAAGAACAGGCTATAGGGTAAAGAAAAGGCTAACTTTGGACATTTCTAGTCTATGAGAATCTGTACACGAGAGTGCCTTCATTCATTTTCATAGCCTCTAAATATAAGCTAAAACATGAATACATACACTGATAGAAAACTCCATGGACTCTCAGATTTTCTATTGTATATTTCATAGTTTACATTCTTTTAATGAACTCTTCTTGTGTGGTTCTAGATTTATTCAACTGGCGTCTTCTACTTCACTCAATAGTATGCATTTTTGTCTGAAAATATGTTTTCTTCTCCTATACGCTCGGACATCAAACGTAGATGTTAATTAGAGAAGATAAATATTGTAGAAGAGAGAAAGTGTTGTGATATTTTTATCAAATAAATAAAAGATTATATTCTAAATAAAGTCGACAAGATTGTTATGACATTTTTGTCAACAACTGTAAACATTGTCAATACTGTTAGAAAATATGTTCCATATGCGTATTATGGAATGTTTGCTTGTGGAATTGTTGATAATATTCTAAACATATTTGTGTTTACTCAACTCAAATGTTTTCAAGATAATCGATGTATTTTTGTATTTTATTGTTGAATCAACTGTAAGAATTATTTTCTTAATGGTTAGTTTAACAAGTTTTACAATACAAATAATATATGAATATGATTCTGCTAATTATCTATTAATCTGATGTAAACTGAGATTTATATTATATCAATAAACGACACTTATCTGCTTTTTTACAATATGTTGTGTGGGCTTGTGATAAATTCTGTTTAACAACTTACCGTTTTTATATATAACATATGTGTACACTCAAGTTGATTCGATATCTGATATTAATCACTAATTGCATCTGATTTATTCATAGAATTGTATTTAAACCTTATTCTCAATAATCTACTATTACTCCCATGTATCATTGCGAATTCTTTCCAAACAGTATTCAACATATTTCTTCTGTTCAATATTGTTTGGTTCTTAGCAAATTTTAATTGGATTCTCATTTAGTATATTATCTTTTCGTAATGTTCGTCGTCGATTGGATCACCAAATGACAGCAATAGTTTTGATGGGTGTTATAGTTTTTGTGACCTTTGCACTACCTTATTGTTCTTACTGTATTTATACTATAAATAATTCTTTTTTACGGCCTAATCATTTGAAATACTTAATTTTTTTGTTTCCTACTAACTTTCGAGTATATTCTGTTTATTATCTAATCGATACTAAATATATTTAAATGTTCTTAGAGTAGTTTTTACATTTTTATGGTAATATCAACATGATATTGTCAGTAAGCCAAATGTGTTTTGGTGAAAAAATCGGAAAATTATCTTTGTGTTCGGAAGAATGAAGTTCATCCAATGAATATAATATCAATTACTTCTAATGATGAACTTAACTGAAGTATATTGTTAGTTGTAATTTCATTGTATTATAATTGTTACTATTTTATTGGTGTGTAGGTAGAATCTATAATCTTTAGAGATTAATTATTGTTAATGGAATATTTAGAAATAAAAATGCATTGAATGTTATTTATTTTCTGAACATAGAATATTATCAAATTAGATGAAAAGAAAATATCGATAATTTTATCATAATAATTTAAAAATAGTTATCTATATATATAAAGAAGAATGTCTGTCTGTTTGTTTGTTTGTTCGCTATGCATTCAGTCCCTATAAAAGCTATGATCACCAAACTTTCCATGGTGCCTCCCCAGGCCCAGAGGAAGGTCATAGCGGGGTCACCCACCGAGGGTGTGAGTTAGGGTGTGTGGGTGTGGGGTGTGGGTGGAATCTCACCCAGATAGTATTGTCTTAACTAACACTACCAAACTTTCCGCGGTCGTTTTATAGAGTACTGTTGTGATTAATAGAGGTAGTATGATAGTGTTTGGGTGAAATTTCGCCCAAATCATATGAGAATGAAATTTCCACGAATTTTTCATAAATTTAGAGATTTTTTTTATGATGCTAAGATGATTCATTTTGTATCGATGGTTCTTTGATTTAAATGTGTAATTGGAATGCTTCTAATCTATATATATAAAGAAGAAAGTTCGTCTGTTTGTTCTTCATGCATTCGGCCCCTGTACGAGCAAGCGGCACCAAACTTTCCATGGCGCACCCCCAGACCCGGAGGAAGGCCACAGCTGGATCACCAACCGAAGGTGTGAGGTAGGTGGGTGTGGGTAAAATCTCGCCCAGATAGTACAGTGATAGCTAACAGTACCAAACTTTCCACGGTGCTTTTCTGAGTGAAGCGATAGCTTTATAGCGTGCTGTTACCATGAATAGGGGTAGGATGGGGGTGTTTGGGTGAAATTTCACCCATGCGATATGGTAATGAAATTTGCATGGATTTTCAGAAATTTAGCGAATTTGTTATGATTCTAAGATTAATCATTTTGTATCGATGGTTCTTTGGTTTAAATATGAAAATCGAATGCTTCTAATAGGTTATAAGAGAAAGAAATGTATACAAGCGTTTCCTTGATTCACAATGATGACGTATCTATATATTTAAGGAAGAACATTTGTCTGTTCGCTATGCATTCAGTCCGTGCAATAGCTAGCGTCACAAAAGTTTTCACACTACTTCCTTAGCTTCTGAGGAAAGTCATCGTGAGATTGGAACCACCAAACGGGGTGCGTGGAAGGGGCTGAGTGAAATTTCATCGCGATCAATACAGATCGAGATTCTTATGAGTCTGTTCGCTATGTATTTAGTCATCGTGAGACATAGCGTCACGGAACTATCCGCATCAGTTCCTTGAGTGCTAAGGAAAGTCAGCTGAGTGATTGGCGATGAGAAAGGGAGGCGTGCGTGAAACTTCATCCAAGTCGTAAGAGTCCGTGATTTTAGTCACTTTCTAATCAAATGACGCAGTTCAATGTAAATTTGAGAGTGATCGTGTCCAGAGTGGATGCGAGTGAGCATGTCAGCTTGAGCCCGATGAGAAGAGTCCTGTTGAAGATGCCTGATGCACGGTGGGAAATGGTCTGTGAAAGATACCCCAAGCACGGCGGGAAAAGCTTTGTGAAAGATGCTCCACGTACGGTGGGAAAAGCTCTGAAAAATACCCCCCCAAGTACAGAAGGGTAAGCTCTGAAAAATTCCTCAAGCACGGCGGAAAAAGCTTTGCGAAAGATATTCCACGGCACGGCGGGAAGAGCTGTGTGAAAGACACCCCACATATGGTGGGAAAAGTTCTGCAAAAGATACCCATGTACGGTGGGAAAAGCTCTGTGAAAGATACCCCAAGCACGGCGGGAAAAGCTCTGTTACAGAGGTTCCAGGTACAGTGAAAAAGGTTCTGTGAAAGAGGTATCACGTACGGCGAGAAGAGTTCAATGGCGAACTCCTAACGCATAGCAGGAACAATCCTGTTAAAGATGCCTGACGCATGCCGGTAAAAGACCGGTCTAAGAGGTTTCAGATGTGACGCGAAAATTTCTGTTGCAGATGGTTCACCCACAGGGGAAATAGTCCTATAAAAGACGTGTTACGTACAGCAGAAAAAGTCGCATTGAAGATGCAACACTTCAACCATATTCTCTTTGCAGCGGGTACCTCCGCTAGTCTACAAATAAATTTACTTAATTAGTGTTTCTACCTTCAACGGTATTTCATTGAACACAGAATGCCATAGACTAAAATTTGTTTTTTTCTTCTTAATTAAATTTAATTTAAAGAGAAGAAAATAATATAATTAATTTTACTATTAAATTGCGATGTTCTCTTTAAAATTTAAAGTAAAATGTAATCATTCTAAAAATTTTAAGAATATAAAATTTATTAAAATTATTTAATGAATTCATTCATCAATTCATATTATCAGAATTTATTCTTTCATTTCAATAATTTCATAAAACATTCTACAAATCATTTTATTGTATCATTGTTAAAATTACTAAGAACAATAGAAGATAGCGAAGATCTATAAAATATCCAAAAAAACTTTGACATTGACAAATGTTTCATTAACCCTTTCACCCCTATGTGAGGCACCGGTGGCTCACGGTATATTTCATATTTTAATCTCTAAATACGTTCTATTAAAAAAAACAGCATATATCATAAAATGCAGCGTGAAAAACTCTACAATATCCATAGCAAAGCTTATTTTAATTGTGTAATTTTTGTTTTCAAAGAAAATAAAACTCTGTGTGACTAGTTTTCGAGGTTGCAAGACGATCATTTTTTCTACACGAATGTGAAATTTCATTTTTCTTAATTCATCTTTTTATCACCTAATATGATTCCGTAAGAAGAAACAAAATATACCTCAAGATGCAGCGTAAAACGCTCTACAATCTACATCGTAAAGCTTATTTCAATTGTGTACCTTTTGTTTTCAAAAAAAAGCAAAACTGTGTGCGACCAAATGTTGAGGTTGCAAGAATTGATCGCACAAAATTTTGCTTTTTCTGAAAACAAAAGGTACACAATTGAAATAAGCTTTATGATGTAGATTGTAGAGCGTTTCACGCTGCATTTTGTGATATATTTTGTTTTCTAATAAAACAAATTTAGAGATGTTACTTTCTATGAAAATTGAATCGGGGTGAAAGGGTTAAACCAGCAAGATCTGGCTTCGATCAAGAAAACAAATAACTTATTGAGAAACGTCGAGGAGCAACTTGAACATAGCCAGACTCTACTGTTCGAGACTGAGAATATTCTAATTCGTGATTTGGAAACGACCTTGGAAAATGAGACAAAAGAAAAGCTTAGAACACTTCAGCAGGAAATAGAAACATCTAAAAACGAAATAATTTCGAATAAAGAAAAACTGGCCCGGCAAACAGAGCGAGTCGTATTGGAGAGCGGTACTAGTTCGAAAAATGAAATTGTTCCAAAGCTTGCAGACACCAGAGACACTCTTGAACAGGCCAGACAACTGCTTGAAGAACAACAGGCTCGACTGTATGAAGCAACTATTGAAATGGTCAAACGCCATAGCAGAGGGCTTCATGAAGGCTTCAAGAACGATCTAGTCTCTGTTCAAGGTAGAATTGAGACAGCCCAAAAAGAGCTCACGGCTTCTCAAGCTAGACTGCATAAAGTCACCGAAACTGTTATTAAAGAGCACGCGAATCAGTTGAATGAAGAGGTCAAAGCTAAAATCACTTAGCTGATGGATCGTATAAACGTATCGAAAGAGCATCTAATGGCCAAACAGTCCGCGTTACATCAGACCACAGCTCAAATTCTAAAAGGGCATGAAACGAATTTGAACGAAGCCACTAGAACGGAGATTACAGACATAAGCCGTGAAATCGATAAGGCTCAACGAAAACTTGAAACGCATCAAGAGAATTTGTACAGACTCACTGCAAATGCATTGATAGCCCAGGACACATTGCTTCACCAACAGCTCAACCAGCAAATAGAGGAGACTCAAAATCAAATCGAGCAAACAAGAGAGCACCTTTTGCTGCATCAAGCCAGACTTCATGAACAGACACGAAATGTACTGAAAGAGCACGCAAGTATGCTAAGCGACGAACTCAAATCAAATATCATCGAAACCCAAAGTCTAATAATTAAAGCTGGGAACGAGCTTAAGCTGCATCAAAACGAACTCCATCAACAGACATAGAACATTCTCGAAGAGTATAAGCTCAAGCTTATTGATGAGCTATTGGGAGAGCTTGAGGATACCCAGAATTTAATAAAAAGTTGCAAGGACGAACTTCAAGAGCACCAGTCGAAGTTACATGAGCATACGCGAACAATTATCAAGGATCAAAGCTCTCAGATCAACAAAGAAATCGTTCAAGAAATAAAGCTCACCCAGCAGAACATTCGACAATCAGAAATAAATCTTGAAAGGCATCAAGAAAAGCTACACAGCCAAACACAGCAGATTTTAAAAGAGCACGGAACAAAGCTTAACCAAGAAACTCTAACAGAATTAGAAAATACCAATTGAATAATAGACCATTCGAAACAAGAGCTTAACCCATTCGACCCGATGTGAGCCACCTATGGCTCACGATATGTTCTAATGAGAGAAATGATACAAGAACCGATTTTTTCCCTTTTCTTCTCTCAGAACAGACTGAAAGTAAGACCTTCGTTTATTCAGTTCTGGACAATGCTTCAATCATTTTATTATACAGAGAAATGATTTTCGTTAAAACAATCAAGACAAAATAATTTGTCGCAATCAGCACAAAAAGTTTTTATTCTTTTTGTAGCCATCGCACTTGCTTTTCTGATTTTCTCGTCGCAACCAGCACAACACCTTCGGACATTACGTGTAGGTCCTTCTATTTCTTCTAGCTTGTGATCAGTGAGTTTACGCTTCGAATTTTGTATTGATTGCTTTGTGGGGTCAGGTTTGAGGTTTTCAAATTGTGTGCTAAGAAGTAAAGATCGCACAAGACGTTCACGAAACTGCAGAATGCTCACTTTGCTTGCCGTGTAGTTTTCCTTGTATATTACTATTGGTATTTCCAGTATCCGCCACAGTTGCTGAATGTGAGGGTCTTGTGGATACCATCAAGACATCTTTTTTGTCTTTCCACCTGATCAGTTTTACGCCGTCTTTATTCTGCAGTCCGTAAACTTCACCACGTCTAAGACTTTGTTGAACAACTTCGCTGCCTGATCCCGCACGATTACTTCTCAATGTTTCAATAAGATATGTATCATTTTCTAACAAACATTTTGCAAGAGAAATACTGGTAAAGAAGTTATCAGTTACCACGGTTCGATAACATCCTTCAAGACTATCCAATAGATTCATCACGAATGTTTTGGCATGTCCAAGACCTGCCATAGGATCTTGTTGACCAGTATAAATCAAAAAATTCCAGGTGTATCCATTTTTCGTCTATAGTCACAATCGAACGAGGTACATAGAGTGACGAAAATCTTGCTCTCAATAAACTCAAGAGTGGTATCAATTTGAAAAGCCTATCTTGATTCGTATTTTCATTATCATTATTCGAAAAATTGCAAAATTTGAGTAGTAATTCGAATCTCTCCTTCGGCATAGCATTTCGAATGATGTCTGAACTGTACAGTTGACTACTGCTCCAATAGTACTTCAGTTTTGGCATTTGTACCAACCCCATTTCGATAATGATTCCAAAAAACTTCAGGATTTCTTCATTAGTGGTTTGTTTCCATTGATGAAGTATTAACCGTTTACTAATCTCATGGTTTTGCAAGTACTACTGCGCGTATCGATTAGTTTCATGAACTATGAGGTCAATAATTTCGTCCGATATGAAATGTCGATAGCAATCAATAGGATCGATTGTATTATCGCCTGAAACAGAAGTTACTTCGTCAATAAGTTCATAATCCTCCATGAATTCTGCGTCGGATTCGAATTCGATTTCATTCCAAGTATGTGAATCTATGTCATCACCAGTACCTTCTTCATTAGAATCGTCAGATTCAAGGTACATTGCATCAAAATCGTCGTCTAGAGAACCCACTTCATCGAGCGAGCTAGCGCTATCTTCTGTGTCCATTTCTTCAAACGACATGTGAATTATTCCAAAACTCCGGTCATATTTATATACAAAATCATACACAGGCAAGAATAAGAAAGAAAAAGCTGGAAACTTTCTCCTTTTTCTAGTGCATCCTTTGCGTAATATGGGAAAGAACGAAAAAGTAATCTGAGCGATTATTCAGCTCGGCAGAAGAAAATGACTCATTGTGTAGTGATATAAAGAAAAGAACGATAAATAACCAATAGAAGACAACGAAAAGGTCATTAAATGTATTTATTAAAAGTTAAATGTCCATGAAACTGAACCTTTGGAAAAAATTTTTTGAGAAAACTGAATCGGATTGAATGGGTTAAATCGTGCCATTTTAATCGGTTTTTCATCAAGAGAAAATCGATTATAATCAGATTATTATCGTTTTTTTTAAATGGGATATAATTGATTCAGATTCTAAACAATACTGCAATTGAGTACACATAATCAAATATATGTGAATGGTAATCGCTTAATTACATTTATTCGCATTGAGATTATAATCGATCAAAAATATAAACCTAATTTTAATCAGTCGAAAATCTCTAATCAGATTTGTTTGGATTACGATTTTAATCGATTTGCCAAATTATAATCAATTTCAATTAAAAATTTGATTATAAATCAGATAATCGATTGAAATCTTCCAAACATGATTATTTTTTTAGCCGATTACTGAATTTAAATCAATTTTAATCTGATTATTTTCGAAAAACACGGTTTTTTCAGAAAAAATTGAGCAAACTTGTCTAACATCAAAAATAATCGTGATTGTTGCACGTATATTTTTTCTGGACACTCTGATATTCGATAATGATCAGGATCAACTAAACAATGGAAAATAGGTGAGCATTTATTTACCTTAAAGTAACTATATAGGGATGAAATTTATGAAAAGGAAAACATTTTTGATAGGTTTCGAACTCTACTAATCAAATAGACTTTCGACAAGAAGTATAAGCGGCGTCATTTTTTATTCGACCGGTTGCCTTGATTATCAATACTCTTCAATCGTGTTGGTTCTGATTTCTGAACTTGTTTCTCATTAACAGCAGTATATTGATTGTAATATAGTTTCTCTGCATTTTCGGGACATAAAGTATATATATCAAAAAGAGAATCCTAAACACAATTAATTTACTCTTTGTTTTTTCATAAGATCTATGCAAAACATATCTTACCGAAATCCATCTAAGTTTATATTGACGAATATCAATATTATTCCATGATGTACCGAATTGTTTTCTCGCTCGGATAAAAACACGACGAATAAGTGTCCATTCTATATACAAAAATAAAATTCTTCTTTATAAATGATTTTATTGAATACAGACTGTGTAATGGTAATCTTTCTGCTAAATTATGTGTTAGAATAAAAGGATCCTCGATGGCGATGGTATGATTAAACCATCCTTTTTCATGACGATTTAATAATTGTAATTGTCGAATGGTTACGATATTTTTTTCATAATTGAATCGTTCTGTATAATAACGTAAAAATTCAATCCATAACTCAGCTGATGTCAATACATTTGTTTCATTTTTATTCATCCAAACTTGTTTCTAAAAATAATTATTGAGAAAATAGTCGAAGAAAATGAATTAATCAGTACCAGATTGGATAAATTATTATAGAAATACACATTCCATTTGTCACATAGACGAATCATACCATTCTTTTCCAACGGATTGTCGCTTAATTGTTGAAGAACAGGTAGAACTGGTGGTTTGATTTGTTGAAGAAAATGTATCAGCATAATAATATATGCATAGCTCGACAGGGTCCCACGACTTGCATCACCAATATCACAGGTCTAAAATACACTCCGTTCTTATTTTCTCTCTCCGTTGAATGCATACTTTGACTAAACACTTGAGCATATATTCAAGTTCAGACACACGTGAATCTATTTTTGTATAAGTTTTCAATAGTCGAGTGTTTTCCAAGGCCTGAATGAAGAACGAAAAAAGTAATTAATGATAAATATGTAAAATATTCATACGAAGAGATTGTTCAGAGTAATATCAATTTCGATATCGTAATGAAAATGTATCAATCGAATAACTGGTATTCGTGCATCACGAACTAATTCAACGTTTGTAAACATTGAAGAATTTGATTTTATCTTTTGAAATAATTTTTCCATAATAATTATACTGGATTCTGTACCCTAAAATCAAAGATCAATGATTATCAAGAAGAAAAGAAAGAAGAAATAAATAAACATTATCCTTTAATTCAACACAAATATCAAGATCACTTTGTCGAAGACCAAAACCATTATCTGAAGATCCATATGCATGAACACAACAGGAAGGATAATCTTTTCTGAATTCAGACTGAAGATATTCTAAGATTTCTTTCCGATTATGGATATCTTTTCGCGTTGCTTTATATTCATCTGCAGATGTAAACTGATTTAAAGGAAAAAAAAGCAATATCGATGCATTTACCGGTAACTTGTTGGCAAATACGCGAAAGTGTATCACTCCATTCCTTACTAAGTCGAGGCAAGTTAACAATCTCTGGTAGAAACAAATCAGGACATTCAGATTGAACATGACTGCTTCGGAGACATATTGTACAGATAGAAGGTGCACCCTTAATATATAAATATATATTAAGAAGCTCTTACTTTTATACCAAATATAGATCTAACCTTATCAGCATCAAAGTTTTTCGGTTTCATATCATAAAAAGATTCAGAATATGATGTGATGTTTCTAGCAGTTGTTTGTTTAACTATATTGGATGATAAGTGATATTCAGGACTGCTGTTGATTGTCAATAGTTCGATTCTTCGATCTATCATGTCAAATAAAACCTCAGTGTTGGATTGCTTCACTCGAGTATTATCTCTTTTCTAACTTATTCTAAAGAAAATAAAAGTACCTTCTTGATGATGTTCATAGAGCTGTTCGCCATGTATTTCAAACAATTCTGCTTCGTCTTCTTCTTCATTAACTAGTTGAGACTCATATTGGTTTGCTTGATCACTCACAGGATTTCGATCGGTAGCCGACTGGTCTTCAATTTGATCCTCATCAATATCATGCAATGACTGAATGATATTATTTGCATTTAATTTAAGAATTGGTTCAGATAATGAATTCTGCGTTTTATTAAGTATTTGTTTGTAATATTGCCGTATCTCCTCTTGTCCCAAACTTTTGCGGGAAATGATATTTTTCGGAAAATGTTGAATA
Source organism: Macrotrachela quadricornifera (assembly GCA_022393335.1). Lineage (NCBI taxonomy): Eukaryota > Metazoa > Rotifera > Eurotatoria > Philodinida > Philodinidae > Macrotrachela > Macrotrachela quadricornifera. Next base: position 1,578,990 of record JAJEKB010021442.1, on the reverse strand, counting down.
AATAGCGTGTATGATTGATTCACTGTGTTGACCAATTGGTTTGTGGATTTATTTTTATCTATTTCTGTTTTACAGAAATAATTGAGAGCTTTTTTCAATGTTCGACAAAAATAGTTAAATGAACTGCTAGCTTTCATAGTGTAACATAAATTTCGACTGAAAAATGTCGGATCTAGGAGATTATTCGAATTCTTCATGAAGCAAAAGTCTGATTATTACCTGCACAAAACAACTTTCGATTAAATATTTGTTTTTCATTTTTCAAAATCGGCATTCGAGTTTGTATGGAGACAATGAATCGTGTGAAAGTGAATCTTGTCACATAATAAGAAAGTAATTGAAGAAATAGCATTTCAACAGATGTCATATTGTTTGATTTCCATTTTTCAGCATATGCGTGACATACGGAGAAAAAATCAGCGTATTGATCGTTACTCAATGCAACTGGTACATTATCAATACCGAATACCTGTTTTTTGTTTGTAAATTACGAAAGACTTTACAAAGACAGACACACTTACATATTCATGAAGACAAGGTAAAATAGGTGGATCGACCTGTTGAAGAAAATGAATAACCATCACATGAAAAGCAATTGGATGCAAAGTACCCAGATCAGGTCTGTCTGTATTACACGTCTGTGTAGGAATATCAAGAGGAAATCAGTTTGTTTTTTGGATGAAAAGATAAAGTAACCTGAGAAAGGATGCGAAAAAGTCGAAGTAGTGGAGGTACACGTTGATCAAATTGTGTATAGATTTGTATTAATTTTGCTAAATGAATAGCTCGGATGTTGTTTGATGTCAATCGAATAAGTGTACTTGAATCAACTATAGATAAATCTATAGATAATACTTCACGATCGATATTAATACGAACATCATTACAACACACTGATCAGAACAGAATGTCATTAGATTAAACAAAAAAAAATGATACTATACCTGAACTACGAATGATTTCAAGAAGCTCCTTTAAAGTTTCGTAGGGCAAGGTTTCATTGAATTTAATATCGATATCGATGGTACTTGTTTTCTTTAAACAGCATTTGAATAATAAAGAACCATACAAAGTTATTTGAGCATCTTTTTCGAAGGCATGGTATGTTAATCGATCATTATGAAAAAAATTTTAAGAATTACCTGATCGCTTGTTGGAAATTACCCTTTCTAAATGACAATAAATATCGAAATACTCTTTGTATTCACCATCGGACAAAAAATGTTCGTTGAGGATTTTGTCAAAAGAAGATTTTAACTTGGCGAGATGTTCGCAGGTCACTTCTTTGATTGAAACCAGATCTGTTTTCGTTTTTGTCTAAAAGTAAGAAGTATTTCTAACATAGATCGAGAAATATCTACTTGACTTGGCGAAGCATCATTTTTATTTGTCTGGTTATTGTTTTTGCATTGCTCTACAATAGAAAAGAGTTTATTACTAGAGACAAATTTACTTGATAAATTGTTACTTCGATGTTGTCCTGCAGATCTACGTTGATTGTTTAGCTGCTTTTTTTGTGCATTAGCAGTTTGTGTTTGTCTTGATGGTTGATTCGTAGAACTGTATGGCCGTTGCTGGTGATATTTCAATGAATTACCTTCATCATTATTCGTCTCGTCAGATGAGTCTATCATATAATCCAGAATTGTAAATGTCTGTGATGTGACCTTTTTATTGGGTTTGTTCATTATATTTTTGGACGATGTGTAAAGAAATAATATAAAGAGCAGAAAAACAACACGTATTATAAAATAAGACTTTTCATCCTCACATTTGAGTCTATTTTTCATGTCTGCGTACAAAGACATGAAAATTTTATTTTTTGATTAATTGGTGTGCATACAAGTCCGAGGTAGACAACGCACGACTGTTTTGTAAGTAGACGATGAAAAATCGTAGACTGTGTTAATAAGTCGTGTGTCCTTATCTTCTGAGTACACCGCATTGTATATTTGTCTTTCTTTTTTAACCAAACAAAAATAAGAATACGTCGAGTTGTTGTGAGGGTGAGAGATGAGGTTGAGATTTAAAAAAAAAGAATAATTTATTACTCCTACTTGCTTCTCAAGATGAGGATAAAAAGGTTTTGTTTTTTGGCAGAGTTTCTCTCTAGGTATAACTTGTTGTTATCAGAATTTACGACTAACTGTTTGATACATGTCCAACTTATTGATAAATCGGAATATAACACGAACTGAAAAGAAAAAACTCAAAGTAAAATAATCTCCGCTGTTACTAGCAAGTTAAGATGATATTCTAATTTGTCAAGTAAGAGTTTTCTTAATAAACCAATAGATAAGAGAATAGTACACTACAAATAGACGGATCATTCTGGCATTTGGTATCAGGTCCTCCTAGTATACAGGATAAGATGAGCCAACCTGAGGAGACTAATCAGTTCTCTCTAGGTGGAATTTTTTTCTCATGAATTAGCAACTAGAGGTTGCATTTTCACTTTCAAAAAGGACAGGACGGGAAAGAAAAATTTTACTTGCCTGAAAAAAAAGAAAATAAAAACTGTCCTTTCTTTTTTTTTCGTCTTATAAAAGAAAACGCTGCATTTTCTATGAGACTCATAAAGAGAAATGTTAAAAAAGTGCAAAGAAAGTAAAAATAAAGTGGAAAAAAATAAAAAAGAAGCGAAACGCAGTTATGAAAAAGTAAAAGGAAAGTCGACAACTTTTCTCGTTTACTTATTTCGTCTTTTAATACTTTTTTAACATATTCAACACAATGTGAGCTACGAGTGTCTCACAGCATATTTTGACAAGTAAAATACTAGGTTGAGGAAAAAGTTTGTAAGCCGTGTTAAAATAATGATTTTTTTATGCATGTTGGAAGTTTCTAGTTTATTAGCATTTCACAAGTTTAGATCCTGATTTATACTGCTTAAATATCTTTTCAATGAAACTCGTATGTCTTCAAATCTGTGAGGGGAGCTTGGGCGACATAGGTGGTGGAGCAACGTCAATTTAGGGGAGGCTCAGAAAGAGTTTTTAAATGATGATGAGAGAGTGGAAAATAGGTAGTGATTAAGCCTTTTCGGCCGGTTGTCAAAAGCCACATAGCAAAAAATTCTTTTCCTGCATATTTGTTGTTGCTCAATCAAGGAGATAGTAAAATTCATGTTGCCATTTGGCAACACTTGGTCATTATGGGTCGAGATTTTTTCAAAATTCATCTTTTGTTTTGAGCTATCAAAGTGCAACATTTTGTAATTTTTCATTTATTTATAAAGTGTATAAAAGACAAAAAGATCTTATGGCTGAGACTGTAGGTTAGGGATGCAGAAATTACCAATGGGCTGCAGCGGCGCTGCTGGGAAAAACAGATCACTCGGAGAAAATCGGAAATGTTCGAACTCATACATATTCCAAACCTCGATAACTTTTCAGTTGGTCCTGCGTGTTGCTGGAAACTGCGGCAAGTTTCGTATTTCGGATGTAGATGTGAATGTGAGTGGGTGTAGGTGTGAATGGGCGAAGTAAAAGAAAGCAACCACACTCACACCTTTAACGAGAAAAATGGTATTTCTTCCCCTATGATAGATATACATGTATTTCGTCAAAAATATGACAGAGCACATTATTTTGACAATTGCAGAACAAAAGTAACTTTAAAAATTTTTGGTCTGTTACGACCGATTGTTGCCATTCGGCAACACCCCTATTTTTTATTGCCCGGAATTACTGAATAATACTACTTAGTGATGCAATAAACAAAAGGTCTAGGAAGGAGAATTAATCACTAATTGTCCCCGACATTGAATGTACAGACGCGCGAAAAAAACAATTTTTACGATCCAGATACTATATTTAGGCATTGCGGACGGATCCAGACATCTTCTCGGTGAAAGGTTTTTTCTTGTGAATGCATGAATGTACACTGAAATGTGTTAAAATAATTATTGAATTATCAAAAAGTATATGTCATCACTACAAGTCAACTCTTCGCAAAATATTCGCTTAATGTTGCTAAATGGCAACACCCAGCCGCATAGGGTTAACTTACAGAATTCGTAGTTTTTTCTAGGAACCTCTTCAGAGTATTGTTAACACTGTTTTTCCTAATTTCACGGTAAACAGTGCTTTTGTATTAGAGTGTCGAGCAGAATAATTAGAATGACCTTCAATCCATGCTCCTTTTCGACGAACAATACGATTGCTTCAGTTGGAAAAGAACACAGAGTTTCTCGGAGAAAATTTTGATCTGATGCATAACAAACTAACAAGATGCGGCTCAGCAACAAGTTATGTACCAAAAGACTTTAAAAAAGATCTTGTAACTTACTTGACTTACGATACTACCAAACTTCTAATGTTTTGTACGAAAGTAACCTGTCAGACAAACAACGAAAAAGTCAATGTTTCAATGCGTAAACTTGCTTTTTCCAAGGAAAAAGTGAACTGATGAGAGTTCATGCTTTCAAAGTTATCAGGCAAAGACGCAACAAAAAGTCGACATTTTTACACGTAAAAAGTACATACGTGAAAGTCTTAAAATGTGCACTTTTTACACATAAAAGCATCGCCTTTTTCGTTCCTTCTCTACTTGAGTAAGCGAAAAATGAAAAATCACTGAATTTTGTTCGTATGCTCATTTTGTGTACTGTTGTTCAACATAGGCGTAGGTATGACTTAGAAATTGTGATAACGATTGCTGCCGAAAGTGCCTAAATTTTCAATCTCCTTTTGACAAAAGAGCTATTTAATCAGTTTTTCATCACGCTATTGGAGACTATCTTTCAAATACATAGAATAAGTTCGACCTTCCCAAGCCTCCAGTATTCCAATTCAGAGAAGGATAAAGCCTCTCCAAACCTAATGGCTTCGCCGCCTATGCCGGGCGAAATTTGCAATGAAAAAAAGTCTTCCAAAAATCCTTGAAACATATACAGACTAGGCCAGTTTTCAGTCCGAATTCCAAATATATTATTAGTTTTGACATAAATTGTAATTATTTCCGTCAAAGTAAAAGATTATTCAGTGAATTGTCACGAAAATGTGAAAAATCATGTGTAGTGAACAGCAATATTATGAACTTTTCGAGATTTTGCTAGTACCTTAGAACAAATATTTTTTTTATCAAAAGATGCGCTTTTCGATGCTCTACAAGGATATGTTAAAACTAAGTCTAGGCTCCTAAAGAATAAGTGCCGAATAGAAGCAAAAACGTAAAAACATAGTAGGAAAAAATCGTCAAGTATACACATTATGATGAATTTATTTTTGTTTCGACACGCATAGTAAACAAATAAAATATAGAGTTTTGTAGCGCATCTTTCATTCAATCGATTGGTATGAATTGGTAAGACCTTTGATCAATTTTTTTTAAGAAAAATTTCTAAAAACAAAAAGTATGAAAATCGATGATTTTTGATATATCAATATTGTGGGTCCGAACAAGTTTCTCTTGAAATAATAGAAGTCTTTGTTCAAAAACCGTAAAACTGTGGGTTCCTAGCTAACTTTTTATGTTCTTTCAAACTAGCTGACTGATTTCGAAATCTAAATTTTTTCGGCAACCGGTTTGGGTGGTGGTGACGTGGATCCTCTCTTAACACCCATATTTCTGGAATCTAGAAATATATAGTATGGGTTCATTTCTGCTTTCTGGTGATTTCTCAGAAATGTATACCGGGTGTTCCAAAAGTTTTGCGACATATATTGTTTTACATATATCTCGATTTGAGAAACTGATAAAATCTTGATTCTTTTTTAAAAAGATGCGCCATGAAAAACTCTACAAAAACTGTGTAAACAAATCTTTATTAACTGGTTGTGATAGTTTCCCCAAGCTCAATATGAACAACCTCTGCGGTAGTGCTTTGTCCCCGCACGATAAAAATGTATTGAAAACTTTTTTATTTTGCATATAACTCGGCTTAAGAAAACAAGAAAATCTTGATTTGTTTTTGAAAGATGTGCCGCCGAAAGCTCCACACAAGTTGTATAAAAAACTCCATTGTTAAACAAAAGTCTTCAATATATTTGTCATGCGGGGACAAAGCACTACCACAGAAGTTGTTCATATTGAGCTTGGGAAATCTATCACAACCAGTTAATAAAGATTTGTTTACACAGTTTTTGTAGAGTTTTTCATGACGCATCTTTTTAAAAAAGAATCAAGATTTTCTCAGTTTCTCAATTCGAGATATATATAAAACAATATATGTCGCAAAACTTTTGGAACACCCAGTAATATAAGCAAATATTTGATATCTACTTTTCTGGTAATTTCAAAATTGTATAGTATGAGTACATATATATGATATCTTTACCACAAGATAACGCTCGTCGAGGCTGACTCGCTTAACCCTCGACTGAATTTTTATCCTCAAGTTGATACTTTTGTCTTCCTGAAACGACTCGTTATAACCCTATTTTGATATTTTAGTGGTATTTTTTTCCTCTATAAATTCGGCTCTAACTTTAAAAATGTGATTAGTATTAGAATTAACCATGTTATGAAATAAATATATTGTGGTTGTTATGTTGAGCATCAGAATAATATAAATAATACCGTTTATTCTAATTTAATCAATCGTTGACGCAAAATTAATCGTTCAGTACAATATTATGCGAGAAAATCATATTTGAAAGAAGTATCCCTTACAACCGAGAAAAATATTCAGAAATATAATTTTTCTCTTTATTTTATGGTACCAACAGCGTTACCATGTGCTTTTTATTTATTTTGTATTGCTTTAATATTGGCAATTTATAACAGAGTATACAGATGAATTAGAGTATTTAACTCGAATGATGGGAAATGAAAGTGCTCTTGATATCATTTTCAGTTGTACTATTCATGAATATATCTTTAAATAAAGTAATATACAATTTAAATTTTATTGCTCTGCAGCAAAGCCGAAAAATATCCGAATTATTTTATAACTAAGAAGATTTATTCTAGCATTTTCATAACCAACTAAATAACAAAAAGTTTATTTTATACATCATTTAAAAATGAATATGAAAAGAACTAATATCTATTAAATAGCATGCACAACATTATCAATAAATATTAGTATACCCTGAAACTTTCAGACAAAACGAATGTATCCTTATCGAGATAATGAGTTTTTAAAAACCGACTCATTCACGCACGATTATAAAATTTATCATGGAAAACAGTCGGTTTTTAAAAACTCATTATCTCGATAAGGATATATTCGTTTTGTCTCAAAGTTTCAGGGTATACTAATATTTATAAAATCTCTTTATGGACATAATTATAGATCTAAATTCACTCATTTAGAAGTACTATCGACAGGGTGCCATAGGTCGAAAAACCAGTAAAATGGTCATAACTCCATCCCAAAGTAATATGGGGATGAATCAACTGAGGGTATTTCAGTACTCATTGGGGTGTACAAGATAGAAGTAGTCTGAATCCAAAAGCTTTTTACCACCTAAAAAGGCTCACTCGTCAGTTAAAATTACGTGGTCTACAGAAATCCTATCTTAATCATCCCAGCCGATATGAGTTTAAAACTTCAACAACCTAACTCGCTCGAAGATAGATAGCTGCAATATATGTTCGCCTGATACTTTCGTCTCGAAAGACCTAGGGTTAGCTGTAATATCCATTTCCACAACATATGATTACGTCTCACAAAATTATATAAACTCGGACTAGCTCGATGCGTTTAAGTTCAGGAAGTCGATGGGTTTACTTACCACTCTAGAAGAATCTGATTATGTCGAGGTTCACAGATCTAAACACGAGATTGGCGGATTGCATAGCCCAAAAGGATCTAATTACTCGAATGTTCGAGGGCCAAAAAACATGATTGGCTGATTCTGTAGCCTGAAAGATTCTGATCAGTTCAAAATTAGGATGCAGCGATCGCTGACCTATGGTACCGTGTTGAAAATGATCGCAGTGATTATTCTGTAGATAGATAATTTTACGTTATTGTACCGTCCTTTAACGTTTGACCTTACACTCGACGTCAAGCAAACAAATTATAACTTTTTATGTGGCCCTCCCTTCAGTCAGCGAAATCCGTTGAAAATTTTGATACAATAATAATATCATTTCATTCCTTGACCGCAAGGACCTTTAGTGATGCTTTACTAAAAGTCATTTATTTTGTTAGAAAAAACCTTTAATGACCTAAAAAAAATCATTTGGAAATCTTGAAAAACTAATAATGCCATTCAATTTCTTGACCCCGACAGCTTTTGGTCAAACTTTATAAGTAAAGAAAACTTTTTTGTAAAAAACCTTTTCTTTGTGTGAAAAAATTAATCTGAAAAAAATTTTAAGAAACTGACATCACCAATCGATTCCTTTACCCTGATGCCCTTTGATCAAACTTTCTAAAAAAAAATTTTACAAAAAGTTAACCCTGATTCGGATTCCCCGAGCCCGAAAGCCTTTGGTCAAACTTTATGGTGGTACTTTGAAACCTTTGTGTTCTTTTCACCTGCGACACACACGCACAGACAAACGCATTTTGGTTTTTTTCATATCACCCTTCCTTCAGTCGAAGAGATAAGAGGGAAAAAAAGAACATACAATGCTGTTCATCACCCACCATGAGGAAATCCTCAGTTTGTAACAAAACATCTGTTTTTGACGAAAAATATCAAACCTTATCCATTCCTAACATCAATTGATCAATTTCGATACCAGCACTATAGGTGATTGTGTTCATCACAACCCATGGTAAAATCAACAACTCACAAAAAAAGCAGCTGTTTTTGATAAAATATACCAAACCTCACTAATTCCTAACATCAATTGATCAATTCAGATATCACCACAATAAACAATGGTGTTCGTTACACACCATGGAACATGCTCTGGTAAAACCCGAGCGCAAAGAAATCTGCTTGATCGAAAATCTGAGGACATATAAACATGATGTTTCTTTGACCCGAATACCAGAAAACGAACGCATTTTAGTTTTTACATATGACCTTCCTTCAGTCGAGGGAACATGATCTAGTGACACCGAGCCCCCAACAATTCTGATTGGTTCGAAACCTGGGTTGAAAAAAACGTTTTTCATAAAAAAATAATTTTTTGGGTCAGAAAACTAAAAAAACTAATTATGCCGATCGATTCCTCGATCCCGACTACCTTTGGTCAAACTTTATAAAAAATCGTTATTTTCTTGAAAACATGTTTTTTTGACCTTTGACCCCGACGACAAGCAAGCAAGCAAACAAACTATTTTTTTCATATGACCCTCCTTTCAGTCGAGGGAATTATAATCAATGAATTGACTCTTTTCCAAGCTATAATAACATATTATTCATCGAACACAACGTATTCCACAAGAGATCAACGATAAAAAAATCATTTTCATCAAATCATTGCTCGTCATCGTCATCGTTCATCTAAGGCAAAGAAAACTGTTGACGTGTCTCCACAACTAACGGTTAATGTTCTGCATCATACATTAAATAGAAATGAATTGGCTTATTCATCAGAGAGTAAGATTGGTCATTGTTTAACTATCGTTCTTCTGTTTCTCTTCCTCCTCCTCTTTCATTTTCTCATCTTTAAATATTTTTTTAAAATTATTTCGCTTTTTCTTTTTGCTCAAGATGAGAATTATATTCGACCGAACCAAAGTGCTCTTCGTCCATATCAACATCGAAAAACTCAAATACAAAATACTTTGAAAGATATTAAAAATAAAGTTACAGAACAATTAACTAAATATTGTAAACGACCACTACCACGGGCAATGTTAGATCGATATGCAGAACTTCTTGAAAATCGATTACGTCTTCGTTTTATGGCTCTATTAACATTTGCTAATCAAATGCGTGCTCAGCGAGAATATGATCTAGTCAAATCAATTGAGGGCGTAGCAAATCTCAAACTGTAACCAGTTTTTGTTAAACGACCATCTCTTAAAAATTTTCTTCCTACTGTAAAAAATCAGATATTCACTTTGACCACACTCAAATATATTAGCAAATCAGACCTCATATATTTCCTTTTATATCAAAGTTTTCAATATCAGTGTATAATTCATAATGTGACCTGAACTTTTCTATACATATACAGATTTTTCCAGCAGATAATCACATATCAGATATTTACTTTTGTATGAAAGTTTTCAATATTCATCTATCACTCATAATGTGACCTGAACTTTTCTATACATATACAGATTTTTCCAGCAGATAATCACATATCAGATATTTACTTTTGTATGAAAGTTTTCAATATTCATCTATCACTCATAATGTGACCTGAACTTTTCTATACATATATAGATTTTTCCAGCAGATAATCAGATATCAGATATTTACTGTTATATGAAAGTTTTCAATATTTCTGTATAATTCATTAATGTGACCTGAACTTTTCTATATATACATAGATATTTTCAGGAGATTACCAGATATCAGATATTTACTTTTGTA
>JAJEKB010021442.1:1546766-1568586 GCA_022393335.1 Macrotrachela quadricornifera | reverse complement strand
TAGATATTTTCAGGAGATTACCAGATATCAGATATTTACTTTTGTATAATGATTATTTGAAAGAAAGAGGTAAGGTTTGATCATTAATTGTGCAGAAATAAAGTCTTATGTAATGTTTATTCATATAAACTCTATCTAATCCACAAATCTTACCTCTTCCCTTTGAATGATTATTATATAAAAGTGAATATCTAATATCTGACTATCTGCTGAAGTTGTCTATATATATATATATGTAGAAAATTTCAGTTCATGCTATTAACTATACATAAACATCTAAAACTTTCATACAAAAGTAAATATCTGATATCTGCTTGTCTGCTAAAACTGTCTCCATATATGTGCATAGTTATAGTTCATTTATTCATTATATACTGGCATTTGAAACTTTTATACAAAAGTAAATATCTGATCTCTGGTCGTCCAGTTCATGTGGTGCTGTATAAAACTGTATGTTTAATATATAATCTTCTGAGTCAGTTTGAAAAAAATACATGATATTTTTTTCATAAGATCAAAGTTTCAACATTTTTAACTCTAATAAATACTCAATGAAAACTTGAAACTTTGAAAGTTTTCACAATCAGTTTTTCAAACTGGTAACAGTTTGAGATTTGCCACCCCATGTATGAAATGTATAATAGAAATAAGAGGTTAAGTATAGAATGAACGGATTAAGGTTGGAATAAGAATTAAGTATAGAAACAAGAAACTGGATAGATAAATAAGGAGGCAAGTATAGAAATGAGAGAATGGAACATTGTAGGAAACCTTTTCTTAAGCTAGCGGAGACAAGGATTTGTACGAAATCTGGTGTACGAAACCCTATTTTTAACTAACAAAAGAGTAGTCATGTGCGGAACCTTTTTCTTACGGAACTTGAAAAGGGTTTCGAATTTGTTTCAAAATGCGAAATCCTTTTTTAGTTTCGTATAAAACCTTTTTTTGTTTTCAGTGCAGTGGTGGATATATATCGGAAAGCTAGTGATACCGTTAGTGTAAAAAAATAACAATAAAATTTTGAAAAAAACCCGAAGAATTGCTGGCCAATTTAATACTTCGTAGCGCATAGCTAAAAAAATATGATTGTAATCGTTTTTTTATAACGTTATTATAAGACGAGTTAGACAATTGCAGAAATAAAATCACTGGCGTAGAGCAGTTAATCAGAAGAGTGAACATTATTTTCGTCTTCATTAAGACATAGAGTCTTTTGATGGAAACAATTAATCAATGTTCGTAATTCCTGTTTGAAAATAGTGAGGATTTTTATTTGTTGATTCTCATTTATCGAATCTTTTATTGGATAGTTGTAAATAAATAAATCAATATTGACACCATTAACAATACTGCCAATGAACAGTTTCATATGTTTTATTTGATTAATAACGGCTAATTTAGCTGTACACACGACATGGATGGTCCAACTCTCTCCGCTTTTTGAATGAGTAAGCAGGTCAATGTGCTTCTTTTGGTTACATTCATCAGTCCAACGAAAGCATTTTGAATCTTCTTTCCAATCACAACGGGGTGCCATTCGAAGAAAAGATTCTTTGCCTTTCATAAAGAGTGACATCGGTAGTGTGAAATCGTCAGTAAAAACAGTTAAATATGACGATTCGAACAGAGGAGCTGGTAAAGTAGTAAGAAGATAGCGTATATAATAGAGATAATTAAACAATTCATCTATAGACCATTGATCGTCGGCATTGGCAAAACCACGATCAAATATATGTACCAAATTTATCGTTAAATGATCAACATCGCAAGTATATTTGCCACCTGTAATCAACGTCAAGCATAACGAAAATCATTCTACGAAAATAGTGTGTTTCCCTTGACTCTTCATAGTATCGTATGAAAAAAAGGAATGACTGATTGGAGTATTTCGGTTTCTCATCATACTAAACTCCCTATGAGATAGGTATTCGAACACTTTTCTAATTTATAAAACCTATTTTGCAGTACTTTGCTTTTGAAAAATTCTTAGAGAGATAGTTTAGTTTTCCATGATTGAAACAAAAAGTGAAACGTATACATTTTAAGCAGTATAGATAAAGATGAGACTACAAGTTGTTTGAAATCATCAAATATACGAATTACCAGTCTTTTTAAAGTTAATATTTTCTATTAGATAAATACAGATACAGATCAATGGTTCAGACAATAAAAAGGGAGAGAAAACTCAGCATATTCCAGTGAAACGCGAAGAATCACTGGCATACGGAAGCATTATTCCGAACAAAAACTGCTTGTAGTTGCTTCCGCATTGGCGTTCAATTCCTGCTGAAAAGCATTGGTGGCCAATTCGATTCCTGCGAAAATTATCCGGAATTTTTCGTTCGTAATAATACTTTTCTGTCGCTATACTTATACTGCATACAGTTACATGTATTTTGTAAAGTTTCTACTATAAATCGATTCCAGTATTTTATGCTGCATCCTGTCAAAGAAGCTTCTGAAAAAAGTGTCTTTAATTGTAAAGTACTGTAGCATATGTTTGGATTAGTCGTCTCAGGTGCTAGTACTAATATTTATGGTTGTTGAAGTCATCGTTACACTTTATTAGAGTGCATAATCAATTTTGTTAGTTTTATGTAGTTAGTTCTTTAAGACGAAGCTAATGGAGTTCAGCCATCTATATACTGATTCTTATATGTGTAGTATAGCGATAAAGAATTGTTACCTGCATGCGCCGTTTTGACTGCTGTTTTGGCGGCTTCTACAATCCGATCATGATGTAAATAATGATATGGAGGAAACGACGAATCTATTTTCTCTTTTGCTGTCGTTTGTTTTTCTCTTTCTCTTGGTTCAATACCGGTTGTCAACCAAAAAAGAATTGCACACACAGCACTTGCATCAACCGTTGGACTTCGTCGATCTTGAACTAATTTATCCATTTCAGTTTTTGAGAGAGTCTTCTTGTCATGAAGTCTTAGTTGAGGCACACGATACCAAGAATTTCCATAATTTGCATCAGTTTTTGTCCAGGTTTCAGAAGCTACCTTATCATCCTTATAAACTTTTTCGAAATCCGCATCCAGTCGAACTTGTTGTTTTTGAATATAAGAAAGGCCAAAATCAAGAACAGTAATGTTAGCGTTAGCAAGCGACTTCCTATTGTCATATACGTTTATATCGATGTGGATATTTTCTGGTTTTAAATCTCGATGAATAACACCTTTGTTATGAAATGATTTGATAATGGTAAGCAAAGAAATACTGAATAAGATGCAATCGAGTAATGGAAATGGACATTCACTATTTAATTTTTGCAGAGATATACCACGTGCTACATTCATTATAATCCAATATCGTTGATCTTTATTCTTGGAATCGATAGTTTCCTTTTCACTCATAGGAATATTTGTCGCAAAAAAATGAGTGACACAGGGAAGATCTATCAAAGAAAGTATAAATCCTTCATCAACATACGAAATTTCAGCTTTTTTCTTCTTTGTATAACATCAATTTTATGTCGACTTATATCTAATGGGTCGATAAAATACTCTCAACAAACAAAAATTCCATTGACTAAACAATAGTTTAATTAAATTAAAAGTACATTTATATGGCAATGGTATTATTAGTTCATTCATCTGTACAAATACGTAATGTTTCAATTTTGTAAATTAGAATATTGGTATAGTGTAACTCACTTCTATATATTTTTTCGTATCTTTCTTTCGTTTTGCCATATCGTAGAGATGACTAAAACCTGGTGGATTCGAGTCCGTAAATTATCAGATCTAAGAGGTGCAGGAACAGAATTACAAGAGATTCATTTCTCATATACTTTCAAAAATTAGTATTAATCAATTCACGTGTGTGCCCAAGGAAATCAATCAACTGGGTTCTAAATATTTTCTAACGATCCTCATCTCTTTATATCTTTCTTATCTTTTTTTCATCGCCTTCATGCTTATTTCTACATAAGTTTGGATCTTTTCCATCACTCGTTGGCAGAATATACTGTAATCGTTTGGAAAATAAAAGGTGAGATAAATACTAGCCTTCCATGTTTGAGAGAGATTGAAAACATTTGTTCTCCGTGACTCAACTTTTTTTACTGAGAGTTATGGTTTATTTAAAAAAGCTAATTTACCTTTTATAATATGCATGGCAAAAATTTCTCGGTAGTTCCGTGCTCGTCGTTCTGTTGAGAATGGTGGCTTGTCGAATACTTTCATGGCAGCGCGATCGTATGGTGGTTGTGTTCGTTCAACTGCATAAACCGTACCTTGCCCTGAAGAACCGAATATGCGACCCAAACCTTTCCAATGGCACGCTTCGCGCAAAAGATACATTGGTGGATTTTCCTGCGGATCTTAAAGATGGATTATATGTCAAATTAGTACATCAACAACGTTTTTGAAAAATTATTTCTATCAAAGAATCCTGGCCTAAAAGTTTCATAACAGCAAAGAGGTTATTCAAGTGCGTAAATGTTTCTTTCTCAGTCCCATTATCTATTCGGTTTAAAAGTAAACTCATATGATTAGCACAAAAAAAGTGCTATGAATAAATCTAAGTATGTAAAACAAAAGTAGCATGTGTGACGTCACCAGTCTACGTTTTTAAATAAATACATAAGTAAGATTCACACCTGTTGATTCCTACTATAAACGGTATGCATGATGAAAAGCATCTGTCAATAGACTACGTTTTGCAAAAATCATTTTTGCACTATTTACAAAACCTACTATATTCAATTTCTTCCCAATTTGGTTCTGATGAGCTTATAGTGGCATCTGAAAGTAAAAGTTGATACTGTCAATATTTTAAAAGATAAATAATGCAATGCAAACCTTGTACTTGTTTACTGCAGGAAATATCAATTGAGCGATTTGTGCTTGATGGTTGTAAACATCCTGATGCAAAAATTAGAAAGAGAATTACAAAATCTAATTTCATCTACAACAATATTATCTTTTCCCAGTAATCCCTAGTGAAGTACGCTGAAAGATTACTTGAGAGATTAACATCGATCGATTTTGTGCTGCTGATAATTTTACTTGCAAGAATTTCAAGAGATGGTTCATTATCTATTTTCGGTTGTTCATCTTTTGCTGCAAGTACAAGATAATATTCATCTAACGCCTGCTTTATTTTGGTTTCATATATTACCTGCCTCTTCACCAATATCTGTACTGGTACCAGTATCGACTGTTTGTAATATGCCACTATGTCGAGTTTGATTTGTTGTAGTTGTTATTGCCTCACCAATATGAACTCTCTCATATTCTATTTGACATTTTAGTTTATACTGATTTCGGAATAAATTGTTATTATGCCATTTTCGAACAAACTCGCGAGCCTGTTTTTCCGATCGTTGATCGCGAAGATATGCACAAATTGTGTCATCAGATTGATGAGCAGGGATCGCGTACCAACTAGGCTTATTTGCTCTCATTTCTTTGCAAAGAGTTTCGATTGTGGTGTTCGAAGGAAGACCATCAATGCGGATACAATAGAGTGGATCAACATAGCGAGCTGTAAAAAGAAAAGAAAAATTTTATTAATAACGCAAGTTGGAAGTGAGCTGAAAAGTCTTAACCAGCTGAGGGTATACGTCGTTGTCTATCGAAATTATGCTGTAAATAACATTCTTCATTAGTACATTTATCTGGGTCTATACATAGTAAATGTGTGAAAACACAATTATCTGAATAACATTTATTATTCATAGCAAAACCGCAGAGATCTCGAGCTCGATAGATTTGAGCCGTGTACCGACATGATATAATGTGACCATCGATCAGTCTTTTGTTGAGTTGCTCAGCTGTTGTTTTGGCTAATGATTCATCTGTGAATTCTTTGATCCAAGCTTCTTGATTTGTGATGTCCAACACAATATACCACAATTTTGTCTCAAATAATTCTGCCAGCCGTTCTCCAGTAGTTGATGGTGACAAATTAGTGACATGGATGCAATATTTGTTCATACTTGCTGTCAATAGAAAATTAACAAAACAGAATGAGAACGATTCAACAGCTCAAAATTTGTATGTCTAATTCAAACAGATTCTCTTATAATGAAACACAGATTGTATCTTTAATATTCTCACTTATACTGATGATCATTAGTCAAGATATTACACTTATCGACACACCAGCTGAACCTTCTTTGATATAAAAATCTTCCCTCTCTACAGTAAAGCCTCTCTTGAATCAATTACGCAAGAGATATATCAGAAGATCTGCTTCTCTCTAGTAATAAAACTTTGGAGTTTCTGTTGTCTATTAGTATTTTTACTTGTGGGAATATTGGTATTCAACTTCGATATGGATGATACTTTTTTATCCTAACCAGAGATCCATTTTGAAAACTTGGAAACTCAGCATTATGCGATTAACTTTATCATACACAATTCTCTTTCAGAGGGGAGATCTTACTAATAATTCAAAACAGTTATTAGATCAGTAATAGAAATCTAAAATTATTAAAAATAGATAAACTTAAAATTGCCAAAATTCTGTTTCTAGCGTTAGTATCAAAATCCTGCATTACGAAATCTTGTTACCAAAAAACAAAATTCTACTAAGGATTTAATAAGATTTACGAATGGCGGAAGTTCGATAGCGTTACTTATGTTATACTACATTTCAAAACGAAAATTTGTCAGAGTCTTACACAAGGAGGAAAGAGTGGAATCCGGAATCCTGCTATCATATAGAATTCAAAAGAATCTGAAAGAATCCAAAGGAATCCTGGCTTCTGGCATACCACGTTTTCCCCAAAAACAGAACACTTTTGGCCTATTTTTGGAAAGACACCCAGGGAGTCCTAGAGAATCCTTCAGAATCTGAGGGAATTCTGGAGAATCCAGTAATCGTAAAGAATCCCTGAGAATTCAGAATTTAGGATTCCGCTCTTTTCCCCTTGGTCTTACATGTATCATAAGAATATATACAGAACTTTACAACCGCAAGTATTGATCAGAGACTAGAATCATGATTTTTTCGAGTGTATAACAATTGATTTAAATTTTAGATTTTGTCTTCTGTTATCTGTCTTCCAATAGGGAGTTTTAACTGTGTCGACATCAATCTTGATTGATATTTCTATGTAATGGAAACAAAACTTACGTAGTTTATTTTATGAAAGGTGATTTATATGCGTACAACAAGCAACGGAAGCAGTGTCGATGCGTGACTTTGAGCTAAATGAAATGTTATCTTTAAATACTGTTATATAGTATGGTACGTTCAGAAGTGTTTGCAATCTGTGCAAACATCTTCGAGCGTCAGTAATCTATCTCATCACACGTATGAATTTTCTCTCAAACTGTTTTGCTTCATCACTATATTGTCAATTAGACATATTGTTACGGAAATCTAACGGAAAAAATGTGCGGCTTTTCCAGATGTATGGCATTGATGGTTGCAATGAAATACTGCAGTTTGTTTATCAAATTATGCACTACAACCAATAATTGTTAGACAACTTAGCTGATAAGGTAACATACTCAGTTGATTAAATCCTTTACACTTTATCTCTTGATAACAAGTAGATCTCGATGAGCTATGAAAAATCTCATTGAGATTTAGTTCTTGTTAAAAGATGAAGTCTGAACGGCTTGATTATCAAAATATACGAGTTTATACCATTTGTTAGCTCGAAAAAATTGTTTGATCGGTCAATTAAGGTAATATTTTTCAAAATAATAATGGAGTTCATGCAATATGGAAAGAATTTCACAAGAGAGAAATTCATTTCTGAAAATCTAGTATACCTCAAGGACAAAGCAGACGTTTTATATTTCTGTAAAACAATGTGAAAAATATGCTTTTATTTTATCTTACCTTGAAAGAACCTTATCGTTGTTGAGTAAAACATTGTAAATACATTCGCATGCCTTATATATATACGTAATGAGTGGCATTGACAAAAACACAAAAGAAAAAAAAATGACTATTTTTCTACCCGTAGCGTCATTTTTATCGTTCTCCAAACAAAAATGATATGAATTCTTATTTGTTGGCCTAGTGCATTTTTCTCTCTTTGGTTGCTTATGTAAATATTTTTTGCCTCAAAACGCGTCTGAAACGCGTTTCATTTGCGTGTGGAACGCTAAGAGTGAACGCGTCTGAACGCGTTTCATAAAAAATCCAAAAATTTTGAAAAATATATTCGAATCCATCTCAGATTCGAACTTCATCACTATCATCAACATTTTTCGATTATCTTAGTCTACCCTGGTAGATGGATTGAATTTTACCTTAAGCGATGACGATCAGATTCTTCACAGATGAACCAGTGATCAGAAGTCGTTCATACACATCACTAAGCTATACTAGCTTCAAATCTTTTCTTATTTAAAATAAAATATATTTGAATACGAATTTCATCGATTAAATACTTCATTTTCATAAGATGTACTTTTTTCGAAGTTAAGATGTTTAACACATAACACATAATATGATTTTTCATTTATCTTTTTAAATAATTTTATTATTTTTTAATAAAAAAATATCTTTTCTTATTGTCTACTACATGCGACGAATATTATGAATTTTTTTTTATTTTTTCTGTCACATGATAAATAATTATTCATATAATCTTTTAGTCGGATTATATGATGAAAAGTTCTTAATATTACTTAATTGGTAATATTTAGTATAATTTGCTAAAAGAGTTATGGATAGCTGAAAATTATTACAATATTGTTTTATTATTATATATAGAAACTTTAGAAAAATATGGATTCTTTGCTGTATGTGTGATTGAACTTTTGTCCATTTTAAAATTATCCTGACATTCTTTATTAAGAAGTTTAATGAAGTTCAGATGAATAAAATATATGTAAACGGATGATTTCGATCACGTAGTTAATTATTTTAGGACAGCAATTTTTCGTAAAATCGCATCCAATTAACAAGAACTAAACGCATACAAACGCGCTTTAAAGTATGAGTGCACTCTAACGCACTTGAAAAAATATTTGAAATGCGTTTAAATGCAATTAGTAAACAAGATGCGTTTAAACGCATTCAACTTTTCCTAGAAACGTGTTGAGACACGGCTCATATTTTTTCTGATTGCGTTTAAATACGTTATGTAGGAAAACTGCGTCCGGGCGCGTTTCGATATTTTTTCTAACCGCATTTCAACGCGTTTCATATTGAAAATGCGTTTGAATGCATTGTGGAATGGTTTTTAATCGCGTGTGAACGCGTTTTATTGTGAAACCGCGTTTCAATGCGTCGACTTTGCGTTTCATGTTTACATGGGGGGTTTCTCATTTTATTTATATTGATTATAATAAAATCAGATCTATAAAAAAATGTCTTGTTCAGTTTTTAGATAATATTTGGAATTACAAAAAACGGATAAATAATCTGAGGGTGAGGATGTTAATGAACCAATACATTCTTACCATCGTCCACATCCTCACGATGATATTAGACTCAATTTTTTGGAATGATACACTTTAAACAATCGGCTTCAGATTAAACACTAAATGAAAGTTATCAAAACATGTCTGCTTCCAGTTTCAATGCAGTAGATCGGAAAAAAGATAGGAGCTATGATGTTGATTCTGATTCACTAGGAAAATCATAATGCACATCACTGTACTTGTCGCGTGCAAAGACGTACAAAAACTTCAACAGTTCTGTGCCTGTATTGCAGAGATGGAAACGGTAATGGTCGAGTTTTCATGATCGGTCGGTCGGTCGTTCGTTACGAATTTTTCTCAGCTTTTATAACTATTTCCATGTCTGTAATGTACTGTGGTAATATCTGTAATATATACATATGAAATTTGCATCTATACAAAAAACGATATTTGGAAATGTAGTTTGAATGGTGAGTAGAATGTTCGGTCATGTAATGGCTGATTTGTACTCTGATAACCATAATAAATTTAATTTAAAATAAACCTATTTATCAAATGTTTTCACTTCCACGCGATTCTTTCTGTTCAGCATGATATATGTGAAACAAATCAACGAGACGAAGATTCGTCAATTGATAGTAGAAACGAATGTGTTTTGAACTTGAGCACAAAAGATTGATCATCAGAGTGGATTGACTAACTCTTAGTTTCTCATACATCAGCTCATATTGTCCTCATTTTTGGATAGGTTGTTTGTGCTTATTGTAGTTGGCTATCAAGAAGCCATTCAGATATTAGTAAGAAGAAACTTTGAGATTTTCTACTAATTGACAATCAACATTTTTTTGTATGTGACAACGAAAAATAGAAATAGAATTGAAAAACATGTTTTTAAACATGAAGAGATAGCAATTATTCCGATACTACAGCATATATAACAAAGCTAGTACGAGTGGATCAGATCGTTTCGCATTTAATCAACGGAATGATTTCTCTTTCATCATTAGATGAGAATATCAATGTAGCAGATCATGGAATATCATTAACACCAGTATTAGAAGGTCGATGGGAATGGATAGAAATGAAAACAATTCAATTTGAGCCGAAACATCGTTTATCATACTCGACTAAATATATATTAAAGGTTAAGAAAGAAAATTGTGTATCAACAATTGAAAGTAAATTTATCAAACAGTTTTTTACATCATTGATGATCTTATTATTATTTTTAGGAATATTGAAAGAAGAAGTTTTGTATGAATATTTTACAACATCACCATATGGTACTATTTCAGCGTTGAAACCGAAATATTTCCTCTTATTTTATCAAAAAATTGATCAACATCAAATTTGAAAACATCTTCGTGTAATAAATAGTAATAATCATCAAATACTAAACGATGAATTGAAACTATTGGATGAAGCAAGAGCAAAAAGTGAATGGTGAGCTACTTTTCAAACTTATGAATCTTTGAAGATTATTGATTGATATTCAAATAAAAATCATACATTTGAACCATCTACTGATCCTGGTCAAAGATGGTCGATAAGATTTAATAATTCATTGGATCATTTAACAATGAATCGATCATTGTTCAAATTCGAACCAGAAGTTCCTAGCTTAGATATTAAACGTGTCAAATATAATAGCCGAAAAGTAACAATAGACAATAATTCGAAATGAAATCCTGTCTACATCTTGATGATACAATAATCAGGAGTATTGAGAGATATTTATGATCAAATATTAGAACATGATCATTCCGAACAACCAATCCAATTTCATGTTCGTGATGCACTACCTTAGGGTGATATATCGGGTGGTTCAGCAACGTATTAATCGAGTGAAACTAGAACATTATCATTCGAATTTACCTTGTTTTCGTAAATATTCTGAGAGGTATGGAGAAGTAGAAGAAGAAGATTCAAATATTAAATTACCAGGGAAAGAATTGTGAACGTGATGATGAACCAAAAGAGATAAAAGTTTTTTTAAAAGAATATTTAGCACCAAACTCGGGTATAGGTCAATTGATTATCTCTATCGAACCAACAAAAAAAGCATGGAACCAATGTGACCATAATGATTGGCAACGGAAACAAATCGCATTTGCTTGGCTACAATGTATTCGATTAGCAGTTGATCTTTTTGTATCTTCACGTACAGATATCGAATTTACTGCATGGATTGCTGAATCAATAACAGGCAGACTCATCAATAGAGCAACTATTTCAATATCAAACAAAAAAAGCGAAACTAATCATCAAGGATTATGTATAATCGTAGAAAAAGATGATGAACAATGTATTTTAACCAATATTATCTGATCTTATCTTATTTCATATACTCTAATTTGGGTCACACTCACATTAACGATATGATATTTAGTGTTCTTCTATGTTGAGTTTTCAACAAGAGAACAAGTTTTTATATGGAAAAGAGAGGAAAAAGGTGAACATTTCTGATAATGATCAAAATGAAAAACTACATCGAATGAAATCACATTCAAAAATATTTGTTAGTATAAGTAATAGATAATTCATATAATATTATCCTTTCTTGTCATAGTTACATTGATATTGATACATAAATGTTTCAAAGTTTATTCACACCTATAGATTTCATCAATATTAATGCATTTTTGAAACAATCAGCATTGATTTTTTCTGCATTATTTTCCAAGTAAACTGCCTTGACCTCGAAGCCATAGCCAGAAGGATAGTCCACATTTGCAAATAGAGCTTGAAGAGAATTTGCAGGCATTCCGGGAAAATAAGTAGGAAGTGGACTACCATAAAGCTGAATCCATTGATTGAAAATGATCAAATCGAAGGGAGTTGATGTTTTGGACGAGACATTCATATATTCAGTAATTTTCTTTGTTTTAATAAGATAATCAGAAAAGAACTTTGATGTACTAAGTTGACGACTCTCTCCATATAATTGCCAACTACGTTTAAACATTTCTGTTGCTCTTTGGATATCATAAGTTTGAATATACTTCAAAAATTGATCATAAATTGGATCTTTTCCTTGCAAGGCATTTTTCAATCCTTCGAACATTGATCTTAGATTCATGCAAAGCAACGACATATTGTTAGAATGATTGATGCAGTAGGTCAAATGAGGAATGATAATATCCCTATGTGTATATAAATCGTGGCTTAATTCACTTGCAAGCCAAGCTTTGTTACTATAAGCACCATTATAACTTTGATAGATACGATATTTTGGACTATTTTTCTTATCTGGAATTTGTTCGATCGTAAAAACATGATCACAAGTTCCCACATGTTGAATATGATAAATTACACGACCTTTCAATGTCTTTTGAGATTCAAAAAATTTAATAACATCGTTACCAATCAAGTTTTTGTAGCCAGCTTTTAAACCTTGTTTTTTATTCTGATATTCGATGTATTGTGATTCTAAACCCTCGAACGTTTCAGTGATCCAACTCATTGTTTCTCCACATGTATAATACTCTCCTCTTACGTGCTTTTCATTTTGAATCATTTGTTGTCTAAATTCAGCTGATGAATTCGAATGATTAGCTACATTCATTTTGACATCGATTCGACCAGAAAAGGCAGCATCATAGTCACTTAGTTTATTAATGATTTGAAGACATGTGTAATCATGATGATTGGAGGAAGCGTGAATGATAAAGACTTTCGATAGAATGATCAACAAATGTCCCATTTGATACAAGTAGAAAACTAGGTTCATTATCGAGGTTGTTGCCTTTTGTTAGTTATAATTTTATGCACTCGTTTGTCAATTTTCTAAAATAAAGAATATGGAGAAGTGATCAAGGACGATCCTTTATAGTTTTGTACAGCTAATATACGTATATAGAACGTCTTTTATTTAGTGAGATATTCAATCAATGTTGGAATTTCGAGTTTATCTTGAAAGAAGATTGTTTCGGTTTTGAGAATATTCTTTCTTTATAAGACAATATAATCCCAATACAAAGTTATTTTCTATAAAACATCAAAAGTTTCCTAAAATATTAATTAGTTAATTTTTTTTTGTATTTTTCTTTCTCTACATTGTTTTTCTCTATTCTCTTAATTAACAAATATTTATCGATTATATGAATCTGGTCATTGACGTCAATTCAATATTCGTCAGAATTTTTTTCCTAACAAGAAATTAACTACTTACCACAGTCAAATTGTTAAGACCAGACAATCGAAAAAGTTCAATGATGCGTATTTGTCGATTTCACTTGTTTATTATATTGTGATATCATTTGCTTCTTTCATCGAATGATTCAATTGCTACTTTCGCAACACGAAATAAATTTTACCTTTTTTCTCTACGTTCTTCTCTTTTTTGCAGGGCCTTTTTCAACGAAGCACGTTATTGAGGACAACTATTTATAGCAAAAAAATAACATCGTAGATGAAAACCAATAATGATTGATCACAAAGCAAGAAAGAGAAATTCATATTTGTTAAGTAGAATTTATTTTAAATAAAATGTACATATCGAGATTCATATCTGTTCGATGTGAGATGTTCGACATCGTTTGTAAATGGAAAAATGAAGATTTTATTATTGGTAATTAGTACTGTATGGCTATATATTCTAAAATAGCTTTACATTTCATTTTATATTTAAAGAAATAAAATGTAGATTAATATAAAGATAAAAAGATTTATTTAAAAGGTGATACGAAGACTAATATTATATGATATTATTATTTTTTTTTTGAATTAAAAAAATGACATTTTAGAAGGTTTGATATATTGGTTTAATTTTTTAGAAAAAAAGGAAAAGAACAGTAATGTTTTACTTGAACGCAAATCTAGAAAATCTTTTCATCATAAAAAGAATCTTGGGGCTATGCTGAATGCCACAAGCGAGTTCACAGGTGGTGGATAGTGGAATGGCCATTAGTATAATGATTAGCTGCGAATAAGAACAAGTAGTTGTTCAAATAAACAGTCCTGGACAATCCAGATACTAGTGGCGTAACCACTAGGGGGGTACGGGGGTGCAATGTCCCCCCCCCCTGTAAAATTTTTGATTCAAAATGAGCGGACGCTTCTACGTTTACATCATAAGATGTTATAGTGGTGGCCTTGAAGAAAATGTGTCTTTATACATCGGAGAAATTAGAAACTTCAATTTTCTACAACCATCACGAGCGTGGCCGCCTTCGGCGGCAAAAATGTTGAGACTAGTGCTTCATAGGATCAGTTTTTGAGAGTTTTATAGGGCTGTGGCAAGCTCAAAACCTTCTGTGCACCAAAAATGGTCATTTTTCAAAGAAAACTGTCGTATCGGCTGAAGAAAATTTGCATTTTATTATGAGTAGCCGATAAACAACTTGGTCATCTTTGTAAACTAAATATCTTTGATATTTCTGAGTTTCTCAAAGTTTTTGGCATTTTTTCAAAGCACAACTTTTTTTTTAGAAAAGTGATGTTGAGAGATATCAAGGATGGCTATTTCTAGCTGAAAAATTTGTCTGAACTGGTTGTCAAAGTCTTTTTCCCTGCTGAAAAGCGCTTTTTCTAAAAAATCATTCTCAGCTTGACCTCCTTCGGCAGCATAAATATTGAGGAATTTTCTAAGCTTTTTATGACGATTTTTCTTTCTGAAAATCAGACACGCAGAAATTTCGAAAAAGCATGAGTTTTATGAGTGAATAGAACAAAAAGCTGATCTTTCTTTGTCCGAGTCGGTTTTGACGAAATTTTCAAGCAAAACAGCAGTTTTCATTAACATTTTCACATATTCTTCACAGATATCTCTTCTAAACACCAGAATTAGTGAGGAAATGCCAAACAAAACTGCTATTTTGGTCAAAAATCTCGACAAAGCCGATAGTAACGAAAGTATTGAATACTATGTTTGTTTTATTCAAAAAATTGATGCTTTTAGAAGATCTTTGTATATTTGCGAATCCTTACAAAAAAAGTAGAAATTTTTTCTAAATCCTGCAAAAGCTTTCGCTTCGCGAAAAATCTATGCAATTCTTTGATAATTTATAGAGTTCTCGAACCCCAAAATCTTTGCATGAAATTCCACTAGAAACAGCAAGATTTTTTGGCTTTTCGATATTGGAAAAATTAGCCTGTGTTCCGATGCGAAAAACGTTTGGACATCTCTGGGCACAAAAAAACTTTTTCATCCGTCGCAAAAACTCTGAGAGGGGCAATGCCCCCCCTGTAATTTTTTTCTGGTTACGCCACTACCAGATACTTAGGTCTGACCAAAAGTTCTGAGAACGTTATTGGCAATTTTATAAACCAATTAACATTCAAGAGACTTTTGCATGGATAAATAGTGGAATGTCTTATCTATAATAGTATATATAGTAAGTCTCTTTAAGACTTAGTTACAGTATTTTTTTCGATAAACTTTAATTCGAACTATTTTGGGATTAAATCCAAAGACAATTCACGAAGAACTTGCAACAGCTTTGGGACCCAAGGCTCCATCATATCCAACAGTTGCAGAGTGGGCAAAGCGTTTCCGTGAAGGAAGAGAAGATGTCAATGATGATCCTCGATCTGCTCGTCCAGTTTCCGTGCTTACAGATGAAAATATTGAATTAGTACGACAGGTTATCAACAATGATCCACATTCAACTTATGATGAAATTATAGCTGAGACATCTCTCTCTCTCGTGGTACAATAGAACAAATTATCCACAATTATCTCAAGATGAGAAAAGTTACATCTCGTTGGATACCCCATCAACTGAATGATGAAGAAAAGCAAGAACGAGTCCGATTTTGTCGTGAAAATTTAGCAAAATTTCGTGATGGTTCCTGGCGATTATGTGATATTATTACAGGTGATGAGACGTGAATTTACCATAGGCAGATTCATCACAAGTCAACAAACAAAACCTGGATTAGCGAAGGTGAATCACCACGTACTATCGTTCGTCGAAGCAAATTTGAACCAAAAAATTTATATTCTATATTCTTTAAATCAAATGGTCCTGTTCTTATTCATGCTGTTAATAATGACGAGACTATAGATCACGACTATTATATAGAAAATTGTCTCAAGCCTGTTGTCAAAAAAATACGGGAACAAAGAAAGTCAAATGGTACTTAAGGTATAAAATTGCTTCACGACAATGCTTCACCCCATCGTCATTCAGATGTTATTAATTATTTAACAGAAGAAGGTATTAATATAATGCCACATCCACCATATTCACCTGACCTTACACCGTGTGATTATTGGCTAAATTATTACATCAAACAGAATTTAGGTGATCAACCAGATGAAAAATCATTGGTTCGTGCGGTTTTTAAGCTAATAAAAAATATTCCAAAAGAAGAATTTAAAAAAACTTTTGACAAACTATTAGAGAGGATGAAACTTTATATAAATAATCGTGGTGACTACTTTGAACATTTAATAAAATAAAACTCGAACTTTCTCTTTGTCTTTATGTTTTTGTTTAATAATCTAGGAACTTTTTGTACGATCTAAGTATCATTTCCTAACAATCGTTTCGCAAGATCGATACTCGTAAAAAAAATTGTCAGCTACCACAATTCGATAGCATCCGAAAAGATCTTCTAATAATTCCATGATGATTGTTTGAGTATGACTAAGATCAGTCGTTGAATTCTGTTTTCCTGTATAAATTATAAAATTCCAAGTATATCCATTTATGCCTGCTACTTTGTACATTTTAAACCCATATTTGTGGGCTTTGCCTGGAACGTATTGTCTAAAGGGGAGTCGACCTCGCCAGGGCACCATTGTTTCATCAACGGTGGTGACAGAACTGGGCGTATAAATCGACTTAAATCTAGCTTTCAATAGGATCAAAAGTGGATTCAACTTAGCTAGTTTATCTTGGCGCGCATCCTGTTCCTCATTGTTAGAAAAATGCAAAAACTTGAGAAGTAATTCAAATTTTTGTCTCTTGACATTGTATTTTGAATGATTTGTGACCCATACAATCGACTTTTGCTCTAGTAGTAGTCTACTTTTGGCATTTGCACTAAGCCCATCTCGATGACTATCTTCAAGAACTTCAGTATTTCTTCGTTAGTAGTTGGTTCCCATTGAAGATTTTTTGATCGTTTGCTAAGTGTATGTGTTAGTAAGTATTCTTCTGCATATCTATTAGTTTCAAGAACCATAAGGCTTATAATCTCGTCAATGATGAAATGTCGATAGCAATCGATAGGATTGACTGTACCATCTTCGGAAATTGGTGTTACTTGTTCGATAAGTCCATAATCTTCCAGAAATTCACCGTCAGATTTTGATTCTATTTCGCTCCAGATGTTTGAATCGACCTCACCATCAGTGACTTCTTCTGACGACGTGTAAAATATTCAAGAATACTGACAATTTGGATCGCTTTTATATTGATGAGTAGCAATGCGCAGAATAGACACGAATGCAACAGAAAAATCTAGAAACTTTCTATCCTTATCTCACAGGTAATGTATAATACACATTACAGAACGAAAAAGTAACTTGAGTCATTCTACAGCTGAAGACGAGATTCGATTCACTATTTAATTGTACAAAAAGAAGGATAGTAAAAAAATCGATAAAATAAAAAGAAAAGGTTAGTAAGTGCATTCACTAGGGATTTATTCTTCGTAGGAACGAATATCTCGATCAATTTCTGTACAAAACTGAATTGCCTCGAATGTGTTAAGTACAAAGTATTAAAACAATTTTCATCGAAGAAGAAACTAAAGAACTACGTAATTTAAACTTTTTTCATGTTTTTTCTCATAACACATAATTGTTTACTTTTCTTATTTTTTTTTTATCAGGATCTTTATATACCGTGATACTTCATTAACGGATACTGACATCAGCATGAAGCGAAGATTTTACTTTTTGCCCTTTACTAAGAATGTTGTTCTGTATTACATAATATTTACTGTTAGAGAGTACTTCTCTCTTTCTTTTTTTACCTTTTTTCTTTATTTCTTCTTCTAATGTGAGTATGCATACAGAGAGAACGCAAAAAATACATTTGAAAAGAGAATAAATCCACATGGTATTGTCGATAAGAGAAGCAAAGACAAACGATTCAAGTAAGTGCGAGTACGAACAAGCATGCATCAAGATAATACTTTAGACTTTCGTTTAAAAGAATTCTTCTCAAAGCTCCACTGTTGTATACATTATCTTTAAGGACCAGGATATTACGATATAGTTTGAGTTAGGCAGGAGTGAAAAATTATATACTGTGTTCAACTACATTATTAGTCTGAAATCAAGTCTGAGGCTGAAACATCTTTAGGTAGTCTTATGAGGGAAGGGTCCCAACTGTCCAATCGCTATGGAGATATTGCATTTTTACAGTATTTTTAAAAAAATGCTGTGGCTCCCCTCAGGGATACCCGAAAAACTGATTTTCGAATTACGACTTGAAACTTTGGATAAAGATAGACCCCAATGAAAATAGTTTACTGTGACTATTTCAGATTGTTTTCGCCCTTCCTACCTTAGGATACAGTTATGAATAGCTAGTCTCTATAAACTGGAAGATTTGATGCCCTTATTTTAAGATAAAAGCAGATGACAAAATCTCAAAAACATTCACAATAAACTATTCTCATTGAGGTCTGTCTCTATTCAAAGTTTCAAGTCGAAATTCGAAAATCAGTTTTTCTGGTATCCCTGAGGGGGATCACGGCATTCATTTTTAAAAAATACTGTAAAAGTGCAATATCTCCATAGAAATATGCTAGCGGCCCGAACTTTTTCCAGGCTATTCATAACTCATTTGGGTCTACATAATGCACATAGTCTTGCCTCAAAAGCGATTGAACAGTTGGGACCCTTCTCTCGTTAGTTGTAAATATATTGCATTCTTCAAATATACACCGTTTGATGGTTAGACGCACTTAGACAGATGGTGATAACATTTTAAGGCCACCCTCCCCATTAAAAATCGATCTCAACTGTGGTACGTTCAAATGGGTTGAAGTGAGGAGGTTGTGGTAAAATTTTCAGCCCGATACAATGACGTTTGACAGAGATACGAACCAAACAATGGTCAAACATAGCTCATTTTCTGTCCAAGATTTTTCGGTTCAGTCTCGCGCTATATATTGATTTTTTTTTCATTAGAAAGAGCATGTCAGAATGCGGGACATCACAGAATTCTTCTTTTTTAAATTGTTACTCTTTAAGTGGAGAAAGGAGTTTACAAGTGTAATGACTTAAAAAACGCGCCAAAATTGGGTATATAGTTATTACATTAAATGTGTGTATCTATCTTCTATATATATAAAGAAGAAAGTTTGTCTGTTTGTTTGTTCGCTTATAACTCCATCCCGGTAAAAGCTAGCGTCATCAAATTTTCCATGGCGCTACTTTGAGTTTAGAGGCAGCTTTAAAGAGTTCTGTTAGCATTAATAGGAGTAGGGAGGTGGCGTCCGGATGAAATTTCATTGAAGTTCTATCGCAATGAACTTTGTGTTAATTTTCCAGATATTTTGCGAATCTGTGATGACTCTAAAATTAATCATTTTTTGTCGAGGATTCTTTGGTTTAAATTTGAAAATCGGATGTTTCTAATCTATATATATAAAGGAGAAAGTTTGTCTGTCTGTCTCTTTTTTATGCATTTGGACATCCCACGAGTTGGGGGTGCCAAACTCTTCATGGCATATTCTTAGGTCTCGAGGATGGTCGGAAGGGATCAAGATGACTGGTGAGAGGATTGGGTTGAAATTTCACAACAGGTTATGATAGATTACAATTTTTGCCAGTTTTTCAAAAACTTCGGGACATTTGCTGCCATTGTTAGATTATCCACCTGTTAGTGTCACTTTTTTTGCACTGAGTATTGGTATAAATTATGGAAATACGCATGAGTTAAGAGAAAGACTGTTACACCCCCACACTATTTGCTGAATTATCCGATTTAAAAATGAATATAAGTGTATGCACGGCGGGATATGTAGTAATAATAGATGAAAAGGCCTTAATCAAGCCTTCTATACATCTTCTGTCGTTTTCTGACATGATAAGTTTCCAGTATGGAGATTTCCCGAGCAACGCCGGGTACTACCGTTAGTGTTTAATAAAAAAAAAGGACTCTATGGCGTTCTGCATATTGACGTGCTCTTTCAAAGAAAAAAAAACTAAAATATATTGAAAGAGGCTGGCCTGAGAAATCTTGGATAAAAAGGCATATTATTTCTGAAAGATCTGAATTTTTTACAGAATTTTTATTGTGAGCTGTTCAAATCTAGTAGCATTTTCTTTAATTTAATTCTACATCACTGAATCATTTTGAAACCATTACCACAGAATCTAGCTCGACTGCTCATATGTTAATAAATGACTTCGTAAGTTGTTTTGAGGAAGTTTTGCTGTTCTCACACTTATTTTTGATTTTGAAATCGGAAAGTTTACGTTTTTAAAATGAGTGCGATCGAGCAAATCTATTTTTTATAGGAAATCGAAACTAAATACGATAAATACACCAATCAAAGAAATCTTAAATGCTCAAAAACGTTCTTATATCAGGCGCCGGAATTGCTGGACCAACCGTTGCTTTTTGGCTTGCTCGTTATGGCATGAACGTAACTGTAATTGAACGAGCACCACAAATACGTACTGTAGGACAGACTATCGATATTCGTGGTGTAGGCATTGAAATCATACGGAAGATGGGTCTTGAAGAGATTATTCGTGCTAGAACCACTGAAGAAGAGGGTATCAAATTTGTGAACAAGAACAATCGCACAAAAGCTGCCTTTCCTGTCGATGCGATGGATGGTCAAGGATTCGTTTCCGAAATCGAGATACTTCGAGGGAAGCTTGCTACAATACTTTATGATCATACTCATAGTGATGTTGAGTACATCTTTGGAGATAAGATAACTGGCATTATGGACCAAGGTGATCGAGTACAAGTCCGTTTTGCAAAGACAACTGATCGTGATTTTGATTTGGTTATAATTGCGGATGGTCTAGGTTCAAGAACTCGTGAACTAGTCTTTGAAAATAGTGCATCGGCTATTCATCGTCTCGGTCAATATGTATCTCATTTTTCAATTCCGTATGAAGAGTCTGATGGTACTTGGTCACGTTGGTACAACGCACCAGGAAGAAGATTCATCTTTCTACGACCTGATAACCGAGGAAGTAAAACAACTCGTACATATCTAGCGATCTGTACTACTCAAAATGGATTAGAAAAACTTGACGTAGAAAATCAAAAAGCAGAGATGCATAAATTATTTGCAGATGTCGGTTGGGAAGTACCTCGTATTTTATCTGCTATGGAAAAATCTACTGATTTTTATGTACAAGAAGTTGCACAAGTCAAAATGGATAAATGGTCCAAGGGTCGAATTGTCTTAGTAGGTGATGCTGGTTATTGTCCTTCGCCAATCTCTGGTATGGGAACGACTGTTGCAATTGTAGGTGCTTATATTCTTGCAGGAGAAATAGCTCGCCAGAAAAATTACAAAGATGCATTTGCTTCATATGAAAGTAT
>JAJEKB010021442.1:1458171-1521766 GCA_022393335.1 Macrotrachela quadricornifera | reverse complement strand
ATGAGATGAAAATGAACATACGACAACGAACCGAGAAAAAGAGAATATCTTTTCTCTCTATTTCTCCGTCTTACTGATAATAACAAATCGAACAAAATTCTTTTGCGTTCTGTCTTATTAGATTTCAAATAGAAGGACAAAACGACATTATATATCAAAATATTCTACGACTGTAGAAGGCACATGTTTGTCATAAAATCAAATCGAAAAAATTGTTACTTTTGCTCTACAATACTACACGAACATCCAATAACGTATGTAACCGTGACATGTTTTGACTGTGTTAGTTGCAGTAATAATTTCACAAAGTTTTTGTAATGAGTTGAAATGATTTAAATGATTTAAATTTGATTTTTGTCTGATTTAAATCCGCTTTTTCCCCCTTGTGTTTTCTTCTAATTTATTTCTTTTTAGCTTTTCTTATAGATTGAAATATCTTTGCGTTTCATAGATGTACAGTATTTTCTTTTTTTTTGTGCATCGATATTATCTGGTTTGAGAATGTTACATGCATAAAAGATAGAATGGGCACAAACAAAATAGTTCTTAGACGATAATATATTTTGCTGTGATACTAACGATATTATTTCGGATAAAATCATAAAGATTCTTTTTCTTGTTTTTTCTTTCTCGTCAATGTCTTGTTTATTTCCTTATCATCATATGTAAGGATAATGTATGACACCAGTAATTGTCGTCTCTAAGATAGAAAAGAAATAACACATATCTCTTCTTCTATAAATACTAAGGAAAGAAACTAGAGAATATTGTCTTTCCGAATAAACATAAATATGTCGTTTCTTTCACGTATAGTAAGTATTTGATCATTTGGTAAAAATGTAGATTTAAAAAGGATTGTATAAATTAGTTGATATTGTTTGTTATAATATGGGTAAATTATAACAACACTTCCATAATCACTATTCAATCGAAAAGAAGTGAATCAATACATGAAGAAGAACCCGCTGAAGTCGTAAAACTACAACGTGATGTGAAATGCGATAAAAATCGACTTTTAAGTCAAGATGAATTGAAAGAATGTATTAAAAATACAGATGTTATTCAACTTAATGTCGGTGGTGAAATAATAATGACAACTCGTGAAACACTTACTCGTTCTCCAAAATCAATTCTTTCAATGATGTTTAATGGTGATTTGGAACAACGATTACCAATGGATAAAAAAGGAAATATATTTTT
Organism: Macrotrachela quadricornifera; assembly: GCA_022393335.1. Classification (NCBI taxonomy): domain Eukaryota; kingdom Metazoa; phylum Rotifera; class Eurotatoria; order Philodinida; family Philodinidae; genus Macrotrachela; species Macrotrachela quadricornifera. Next base: position 1,520,566 of record JAJEKB010021442.1, on the reverse strand, counting down.
AGATTTTAATCCAATTCTTTTTCGTCATTTACTTGATCAATTACAGATATTAGATAAAAGTAATATAATTAACTTTTATCCTCCTTCTCAACCTTCACTTATTGAACCATTTAAAAAAATGCTTAAAAAATTAAATCTTAATCAAATCTCATCATTAGAAAATAATATTATTACTTTTAATGTTGGTGGTCAAATAATTACAAATCAACATAAAACATTTACTCAAATATCTAATTCTACTTTGAATAATATTGTTTCATCTTCGAATGCTACAAAATTTGATAACAAAAGTAATGTTTTTCTTGATTATGATCCAAAATTATTTCAACATATTGTCAAACAATTAAGAGAAAAATCATTTAAAAACATCTGTTATTTAAATGGAACGTCGAATCAAACAAATATGTTTTTCAAAAAATTGTTCTCTGATTCGAATATCTGTAGTAAGTAAATACATTTCATATTAATAGAATTAAATTTATTTTTATTTTTTTACATAATTAAGTCATTTTATAATACGATATCCTAACTAAGGAAATAATTAATATTATTTCATAGATAAATGATACATACATTAAACTCTAGTTTTATCTAATCTGAATAAAATGAATCGATTATTTGAAATGTGATTAATCTTTTCAATTTCTATATTGATATTCTAATTAATTTGAAATTATTGACAAGCCCATATGAGTAATAAGTCTTATTAAAAAGTTAAAAATCGAATCTTCAATTTTTAAGAATATCGAAAGCTTAATAAAAAGAAAATGAATTGTAATAGCAATAAATACATTAAACTTATAGTGTTTTTCAATTGAAAAATAGTAAAAATTAGTCGTTGCTTTGAGAATAGTTAATATTTAAAAATTTCATCACTTCTATCATCCTAATAATCTTCAAATTACATGATTTTATCTTTCGAATATTTCACAAATAAAAAAAAAGAAAGTATTTCTGCTTATTTGTATGTTTATTAAAAAAATGAAACCTTTCAGATAACTTTTTGACAAGTTCATGAGTTATCTAATTTGAATTTGAATGTAAATAAAATATTGAGAGCTTGATATCTTTGGAAAATAAATGAAAATAATTGAAAACAAAACGTTATCATGAAATAGTTAAAGACGATCAAAAATTTATTTTCGTTAAACTATAAATTCTAAATGAGTCACACATTTTACTGTAAAATAGCCATGAATGAGGAACAATAACTTTTGTCTGATGAAAATGGGAATAAGGATAACAGAAAACGATGTTACTTAGGGTATACCAAAAGTAGTGAGCCTGATACTTTATTCTTGTATCGAAGGCTTGGAGAAATTTTCTTTTTTTACCAATAGATAGAGCGTGTTTCACTCTATTTTTCTATGCTATTTGATCAATATGAAACTGTTATCATAATAATAAAATTTCGATAAGATCGGTTTCTGTCGCATATGTGCTGGTAGCATGAAATCTCGTGTGTATTTTTGGAATAACTTTTCATAGAAACAATATAGAGAACTACGGTTTTCGCCGTTGGAAAGAGGAGATGAAGTCGCATCGAACCATATATTATCGATTTTTCTAACATGATTTCTGACGGTTTTTTTATTCTATTTTCTAACCGTCGGACAAACGCTTGTTTCATGAAAAAAAGAAAAAGCAAAAAATTTGATAGAATATCCTAGTAGAGATTCATCTAGAATAGGTATTATCCATAAATAATTAAATTTAAAGAGCTGAGTCTTACGCAGTTTGTAGATCTTCGATTAACGGTTTAAATGTGAACACGATTATTGACAATTTACTATAAACAACTCATGCAATAGATTTGCTCTTTAAAAGGTGAGCTAAAACCTTACAAAAAGCAGGTTAGAAAAATCAGTAATACATAGCTTGATGCGTCTTCATCTCCTCTTTCCAACGGCGAAAACCGCAGTTCTCTATCTTGTTATCATCAAAAGTTATTCCAAAAATACTCACAAGCACTCATGCTCATGCTACCAGCGTATATGCGACAAACACAGATTTTATCGAAATTTTATTATTATTATAACAGTTTCATATTGATCAAATAGTATAGAAAAATAGAGTGAAACACGCTCTATCTATTAGTAAAAAAAGAAAATTTCTCCAAGCCTTCTATACGAGAATAAAGTATCAGGCTCACTACTTTTGGTATGCCCTAAGTACATAGAATCCATTGATAGAACGAGACTAAGAGAAAACTTGGTTATATATGACGTATAACTAGAGTAAAAACAAGAACATAAGAATTTTCAAAGAGGTTATTAGCAGAATTTTTATACATTACTTAATTCGATGATATTTTTTCAAAACTAAATCAAAAAAAATTTAATCGGCATTATTGTCGTAGAGCAGCAAAATGTTTGAAGGTAAATTTTTATGTCAATTGTAATTATAACTCAGGTTATAACTCTCCTATTAGAATAGTCAAGAAACCTAAAATAGTTTAAATAAAATGGAAACTTTTCAGACTACATCAGATAAGAAAAACATTAGTTTTATTTGAATTAACTATTGTATATACGATAACAACTTTTTCTATAGCGGTTGAACCTTAACAGATTTTGTTAAAATCTGCGATAACTAATAAAGTATGTATCCAAACTACTCACTTAAATACAAGTCTTTTACATGCATAAGTAATCTTTTAAATCACGATTGCGTCGTGAGGGCGTATAGTGTTCCTTGAAAAGTCGTAGTCCATGAGTGTTTCTATCTACACAATGGCTTCGATGTTTCTGATACATTCTTGTGTGGCTAAATGAAATAACTATGTAACAGAATGTCTGAACTATAATTATTTGATACAGGAATGTGTGAAAACGATAGATTGTTTATTTTAAGTCTAATCAAAGGCCACTACTGCAATGATTAGTCACAACACGCTGTTTTTCGTAACATATATCAAGTGTTCATGTATTTTGTCCAATTCACGTCACTCATTGAACGTATTGTTTGACTCAATCTATAGTTAATAGCTTGTAATGACCGTCGAATAAACGATTAAGATAACTATCTATTAATTAGATTTACATTATTTCCTATATTAATATGTTCGATGCTTTGTTAGAAAATCTTTTAAAAAACATCTTTCATGTTGATTTCGAAAAATTCATCATTACATTGTCATGTTTATAGTTTTATTATTACCGAAAATGATGATATTGAATATTATATCATTTGAAAAGTTGTCACGAATACTCGAAACTAATATAGAAACATAGTGGCTAAACATTGTTATATGTGTGCATATAAACGAGTTTTGTTGTATTTTAAGACTCATGAAACGCTTTGTATACTTAACTCGTCAATATATATTAAAATTTTAATACTTCCATCTTAGTACACTATTACCAGCTAGTATTTTGAATCTGGTAATTTTTCGTTAAGGCTGATAAGTTGAGCTAAATATGATTAGTCTTATTTACTAATATGATAAACAGATCTATTGCCAAGAAGAATTGTTTTTCGTATGTCTAGCCAAAGGTCAAAAATTCATTAAAATGATTATAACTCTTGGCTAAGAGATCATGGATCTATATGCTTTTGGCATTCATCTAGTTTCATCAGTTCATACTTGAAGGAAAAATATCAGATCAATCAGAAGATGATACTTGAGGGCCTTTTCTCATTAATCATCCGATGGCTTTTCGATGTCAAACAGAATCTTTTTCTCGAAACTTTTGTACTAACGATTTCTTTTCTTCAATTTTCAATTTAGCCTTGAATATACAAAACCATTCAGCGAATAGAAAAGATATTATTAATAACGATCAGTCAAGAAAAATGACGATGGTATGATTTAGAAAATGTGATTGCACGTGATCGACTATTCTATAAATATCTAGCTTCTTATTTTTATGCTTGATGCCTTCATTCTGTTCTTAATCTCTTTTTTTCTATGTTTAATCGACTGTATAGATTATACAAATTTCAAACTGTCTTCTAACTCACTTGCGTCATCCTTTGCATTCTTGATACATGATACAAAAGTTCTACTGTGCTTCAGTACTATATGACAGCACAAATTCGTGGGTTAATGTTTGTATCACTGATCACGGAAATAATGAGTATCGTATAGTGCGAGAAACATATTTTAGATTCTGATCACTAGGATTCGCAGCAGCTCATCCTAAGTGTATAAAAGAATACAAGATTTTAAAAACAGTATTTTTATAGGATTATTATGAAAATATAGGAGATACATAGGGCAAGTTTTGTTAGTAAAATACCTTTTAAGAGACTTGCCAAACATTACGATACCCCAAAGATTAGAAAATGATTGCACTCGAAATTATTAAATATTTAGAAATAAACACGTATTTCAATTATATAAGAAAGAAATTCAACAAAGTTCGGTCTGAAAAAATGAGTAGAAATAAAATAATGATCTTCATTTGATTTGTTGACAATTTTTGATTAACGACTATATGAAAACAATATGAAATAGAAGCATAAACAAAACCGGATAGAAAATTCCTGGAATTTAATTACAGAAATGATTTTCAAGCAAAAGAATACAGATTTAGAATCTTAAGAGCTTTAGTAGCATTAGTTACGCATTTTGTCATACTACTTAGTTCAGTTCAATGCTTTTCAATCAAGATAGTAGCTTTTTTCTGGAATAACGATTTTTAATAAAACTTGCCTGGACGCTTTTAAAGCCGAAGAGTTCGAATCGACAGATAGTTTGTGAAAATTTTTCAGTTTCATTTTCTGGATAACTAGAAATTTATTTCTAGCGATTCAGTCAATTTTTATAAAATTTATTTGCTATTTGGAAGTGGACCTTCAGTGACTTAGGGAGGAAAGTTTTCCAAGTGCTTAAAAGCTTTTAGCTTCATATTTTGATCATAAACAGGGCTCAAGCGAGGCTAAAAAAATCCCACGAACGTTCGTGACTATGGACCTTTCTTACCAAGATATAATCAATTACTAGAGTTATCTGTATACAGAACACTCTAGAATATGTGGATAAAAAAAAAGAAACTTTTCAATAATGAGAAATATAACTGTTATCGTAACGCAGTTTTGATTATATCTCGGCAATGAAAGTCCATGAGCACGAACGTTCTTGGGATTTTTTTAGTCCCATTGAGTCCTATTTATGAGTAAAAGATGAAGCTAAAAGCTTTTGAACAGTTAGGAGACATTCCTCGTTAGAATTCTACAGTTTATTTAGAGATTGTTTTCATCAACAGAGATTAGATAATTTAGTGGAACGAAAGAATTTTGGTTCTTAGTAAGTTAAAATCAATCTTTTTGCAAACATTAGTTGCTCTTTCTTTAAATGTCTTTGCTGAGTAAATTGTTAATAAAAACATTTTTATTCCAATTTGAAAATTAATTACCTTTTTTTTTTAGAAAACACGACAACACCAGATCTGGCAGATCAAATTACGACGGGTAGGTAAATAAATACGTCTATCGCACTGATTTAAAATATACTTCTGGTAGTTCATAAATGGAACTATTTTAAAATTCTTTACAGACAAGCTCCCATACATTCTCGGAAATATGAAACAAAGAATAACCTTTCGTATTAAGAGAAATCAAACATTTTAGGAATTACTGGAACCTATTGAATGTCATTTGACTGCGAGCTTTATTACCAAATTTTCAATTCAATGTGTAGTTCTAATCAAGTATATTTCAAAGAAAATGGTTATAGCTTAGCAGTCTGTGAAAATATCTGTTCTATGATTTAAAATACTGCAAAAATAATATCCTATGTTAGACAATTTAGAAAAATGTCATATTTTTTTACTAGTTATACTACAAGCATCATGCTAATAACTTATTTTAATTTGAACACTATCAATTATGATAATCACGACAATCATGATCTTTTTACAATTATTCAATGAGAATTTTCTTGTAGGAGACATAAACGCATACTTAAACTTGCTTTTGATCATTTAAAACAATAGTAGATGATGAAACAAAAGTTTTATTAAGAACGACTTGATTGAAAATTGCAGGTAGTGTATTATATGATTTGTCTACGAATAGAATATCTAGTTAAGTCGAAGGCAGCGCATATACATCGCCGCCTTGTATTGTGGAGAGAATATAACCCCTCACGATTAGATGCGTTTGGAGAATATCCTCGGAAACACGATTAAATGTTAAGAGAGCAAAACGTAGCAGATATAAGAGATATAGACGTATGGGATTACACTTGTGTGAGGGACTGTAGGAGCGATAGGGCTTATAAGGGTTATAGGAGATATAGGAAATATAAAAGATTTTTCTTATAAAGTTTGACCAAAGAGTTTTTGGGTTGAGGAATCCAATGGTTCTATTAGTTTTTCATGATTCTCCAAACAAAATCGATTTTAATCTGAATTTTGGTGATTTTTTTTACATTGGATTGCAAGGGTTCATGTATTTTGTGTTTATGTAAAATATATTTTTAAATTAAAATCTATAAAATGATCCAGTTGTTCTCTGAACAAACTTAATAACTTCCGTAAATTCACTTTTATGCTTAAAAATTTACCAAATTCTAATAGACTTTATACAGGGTGACCCATAAGTAAGGAAACAAACTAAAAACTGAATATCTCCTTTACGGCTAGAGCAAAGCAGCTGATTCTTTTACCAGTGATAGAGGCATGTACAAGCTTTATATTCATAAAGATATGTCTACGAAGATCCTTTATTAACTATCACTATTGATCTCAACAAAAGAAAATTACTTTTTCACAATAGAAAATAAAACAATATACTTAACAGAGTCTCTCTAAGCATGTCTTTATGCATATGAAGCTTGAACCTAATTCTATCATCGGTAAAAACCTTAGGCTATTTGCTTGAGAAAACGAGCTGATTTTTTTAGCAGTAACAGTGGCATGTTCACACTTTAAATCCATACAGACGATATGAGAGAGAGAGTCCTTAAAAAGTATCACTAATGATCTGAGCAAAATAATTTTACTGTTTCATATATAGAATAGAAACTGATATACTTCATAAAGGATCTTCCTGGGAATGTCTTTATAAATATAAAGCTTGAACATGCGTCTTGAATTAATAAAAGAATCAGCTCATTAGTTTGAGGTGTAGTGGAGATATTCAATTTTTTTCAGTAGAGTGACTTTACTTTCTATCTGTGAAAAAGTAAATTTTCTTTTGTTGAGATCATTAGTGATAGTTAACAAAGGATCTTCGTAGACATATCTTTATGGATATAAAGCTTGTACATGCCTCTATCACTGGTAAAAAAATCAGCTGCTTTGCTCGAGCCGTAAAGGAGATATTCAGTTTTTAGTTTGTTTCCTTACTTATGGACCACCCTGTAGTTAATGTGAATTTAGAAAATCAACTATATTTTCATGCATAATATTTTGGACAGTGTTCCTTATCTTCACCATATCACAAAAATAAATGTCAACCGATTTTTATATAAAAGTCTATGGAAACCGATTTATATTTAAAAAATGATTAAAATCCGTAAGTTTTCATGATTTCATTGATTAAAATGAATTTCCATTTGAGAAATTGATTAAAATCGATTTATACTAAAGCAACCGATTAAAATCTATTATTTCATATAATTTCTTCGATTAAAATGGGTTATATTGGAGAAATAGATTAAAATCTGTTACGTCTTATTGTTTAATCGAATAAAATGGATTATTTCGGACGAATCGATTAAAATCAGTTAAGTCGTATTCTTTAATACATTAAAATCGAGTTATCCTTGAGAAATCGATTAAAATCAATTATTCCCTCAAAAAAAACAAAAAGTGTCGCATTTAATAAATTTCACATGATTTTCCAAAAAATATCGACTTTAATCGGAACTTTTATCTTTTTTCTTACATGTAGATGCCCACTGCGTGCCCGTCCGTGTTTCTGTGGCACCCCATCAAGACACACGCCTTCCATCTACGTTTCCACGTGTGTTCGTATTTCCGTGACACCTTCCGCACAAGACACGCCCCTCTGTCTGCGTTTCTGTCCTATATCTCCTACAAGTAATGCTCGTATACAGACTTGCTTAGCTTTTTCTCGTAGAAGTACTGCTTCTGACCTATACTCAAATTCCTTATGTACCTGATTCCACGAATCAAAAGCAGCAATTTCACGCTGCATTATTCTCCTAAGTGCGTCTATGAACACGTTTGAGTTTAGCATTCTGAATAGAAAGTTGGACTAATTTTTTCTTAGCACTATGGTGAGATTACTAATTTTTGTTATCTGTTACTCTTTTCACATAAATATCATCGCCTATCATATAATTTTTCTTTTAGTACCACTTCGTGCCAGTTTGATAGATATTCCTCCAAATGTTAAATGGAACAACAGTGGTCAAATAGTAGGAGAACGAAACCCAACACTCTCTGGCCCTCAAGGTTTATATGTGGACGATGAACAAACAATTTATGTTACTGACTTTGGAAATGACCGTATTGTAGCATGGAAATCGGGTAAAACAAATGGACAAATAGTGGCAGGTGGACATGAAAAAGGAAATGGTACTCATCAACTGAATAAACCAACAGATGTGATTATGGATAAAGAGAGAGATAGTCTTATTATTTGTGATTATGGGAATAAAAGAGTAGTTAGATGGCCTCGTCAAAATGGAACAAGTGGAGAAATAATTATTTCAAATATCGATTGTCGTGGTCTGACAATGGATGACAATGGATTTCTTTATGTCTCTGTTGTTGAGAAACATGAAGTAAGAAGATATCGAATGGGTGAATCCCAAGGAATAGTGGTAGCAGGTGGAAATGGAAAAGGAAATCGTCTTGATCAGCTTAATTTTCCCACTTACATATTCGTCGATCGAGAACATTCAGTATTTGTGTCTGATGTTGAAAATCACCGTGTGATGAAATGGATAGAAGGTGCAAAAGAAGGTATTATTGTTGCTGGTGGACAAGGAAACGGATATCGTCTGACACAATTCTGGTATCCTAACGGAGTTCTAGTTGATCAATTGGGTACTGTTTATGTAGCTGATAGTTGGAATGATCGAATTGTACGTTGGCCTACAGGAGCACAACAAGGAAATGTTATTGTTGATGGAAATAGTAAAGAAGCACAAGCAAATCAACTCAATAATCCCAGAGGATTGTCATTTGATCGACAAGGTGATCTCTATGTTGTTGATTATAAGAACAATAGAGTACAACGATTTAATATTGAAATGCCATGAAATTAATGGGATGAACTGATCAATTTTATTTATTTTCATCTATTGATTATTATATTTTAATTGATATGTATTTTTAGTTGAAAAGAAATAAAAGAATGAAAATAAATTGATATATATTTATATTCACGCGTGCGACTAGAAAGACTCTGATTGTTGGAAGCACAAAGGTAAACAGCGACAAGACAATGTACGTACATATAATGTCTTTCCGTTGTCTTTGTCCAACAAGAGCAGTATATTTCTGGGTTGAATTTATGTAGAAAACATACATCAATTCAACGCTAAAAAAATAAAGAAGTTAATCATTCGGAAAACACTAACACTCCTCACGGAAAATATTTAATTTTAAATTGAAATAAATATATTAGTCTTTTGTTCCAATGTAACGTTGCTATATTTATTTCGAAGAAATATTTTTCTTTTATATTCTCTAGACTGAAAGGATATGATCTAGCAACGGAAATTCACCTGTGTCTGTCCGTAAAAAGGCAAAAATGATCACGTTGCTAAGGCATAGATGGACGCGTAACTATGGCACAAATAACTATTTTGTTAAGGCACATATGACCATGTAACTATAATGAAAATGAGCATTTGCTATTGGTAAGCAAAAAAATAAACTATTTATTTATTGTATTAATACTATATCATTAATACTGGTATTATTTAAATGACAAAATATGAACGTAAAATAAAATCGGCACCAATACCATATTCTATTAATAAGAAAGGACTAATAATTGTGATAATTCAATAATATTTATTATCGATATGTATAATTTGTAATCAGTTTTTGATAGATTGTAGAAGTTAAAACACATGATCATTGGGCTAAATAATACAAATAAATAAGCAAGCATAAATTGTAAATGAATGATTGTTATTGAATAAAATCATATTATTAAAATAATATAAGATTTATTTGGTTATATAATAAACTGCGCTAATATAACTTATAAATATTTCATATTCATATTCATATCGATAATATTAGCTTAGTTAATTAACCCTTTGAGGACGGACTTTTTATAATCGCAAAAACATGTTTCAATCTTTTTATTTTATTTTAACTCAAAATGGCTACATAAAAACCCTATGATAATCAAAAAAACAGTTTTTTTTATCTCTTAAACAAAATGGCAATTTGCAAGTGAAGCACTCGATGTTGGTTCGAAAGTCTGCTTCTTTTTGCTGTCACAGGCAAATGCATTTCATTGTCAAAACTAAGAACAGTTTTTGGTGATGCTTGTTTAGACTTGTTTTCAGAAGGAGGTCTTCCACGACTTATTCGTTCACTACTGGAGCAGAGAGACTTCGCCAGCGAAACCATGTAGTTTAAGTATGTTAACTTATCTTGAGCTAGCTGATTATAACAAATGACGGAATTAAAAATAGATGCATTTAGAAAATAAATAAACATTCGCAGCCAGTTCCTTTTAGACTTGTGATCGATATTGTAGCACGAGATTATTTGGCTAAGTCGGTCAACTCCATGTGAAAACTGATTATAATCTTTTACTGCTTTTGAACAGTGAATTGTAATACGTTGACCATTTTCCAAACGACGGGAAATCGGAACAACTTCGTTGTCTTTATGATAATTTGAAGCCAAAAATCCTGTTTGGTAGTGTCCATCCATACGAAGACAATGCTGTTCGATGCAATCATTGACTTATAATCTCCTCATTCCATTTTATTTCTCTTGGCAAAATCCGACTGTATACCTGTTCGATCTGGTCTAATAGTTCCATAGGCTTTTATATTCTGTAGCTTTAGCTTTTCTAATAATCTGAGAGAAGTGAATAAGTTATCGAAATATAGATGTTTCCCTTGTAAATTATGACTAGAGATAAGATCAAAAACAACGCGTTCGCCTAAAGGTGTTTCTTTTCGACTGGTTTCCTCTTTTCCTAAATAGATTTGATAATTGAATAAATAACCAGTGAGTGGATCACATAAACACCAAACCTTATAACCTCTTTTTATTGATTTTAATGGTAAATATTGCTTGAGGCTTGATCTTCCCTTGAATTTTATCATACTGTCGTCGATTGTACCATAGCGGTCAAAACTATAATTTTTTTGAAAATTTCTCCGTAATATTTCAGTAAAATTCTTAACTTGAAGAAAGTGATCTCTTGACATGATCGAAGAAATAAATGTATTATGGAATGCCATATCTTTACTCCGATAAAGTTTCATATTTGGCAAGTTATTGATACCCATTAGAATAATCAACCCGAGAAAGGATTCAATATCTTTTTTGCTCACATCCTTCCAGTTACTGGTTTTCTTCTGATTGTTACTTCGTTTCTTTCCTTTTCCGTAAATGTTTGTTTGATCAGTAATCAGATTTTAAATTTCTTCAGTAAAAAACGTTCTGAAGACTGAAACTGGAGTTGGTTCTTTGAGAGAGATTGAGGTAAAGCCGCCATTTGTGATATTACTTTCATTCATTGAATTCAGCTCCTCTTCGTATACATCCAAATCTTCATCAGAAAGTTCAAGCTCATCTAAGTCATCGACTAGTTCATCATAATTGAAATTCAAGTCACTCTTGCTAGTATCATCACTGGCATATGAATCATAAGACTCGTCGTCGACTTCATTATTTCCATAGAATTCCATTGGATTAGTTTTAATTGTAAAAACGGTATAAAGAAATAAAGAGTACAAGTTCGAAAGAGAAATGGTATCCTTTGCAAACTCAAGAACAATGTAAATTTGTCAACGAGAACGGGAATATATATATATATATATACTAAACAGAGAATGAGAATATTCTCGAAAAACAAAACGATCAGAGGAGAAGAGAGAAATTATGACGTCACTGTATCTCAGCAGCTAGAACGAAGGATATTTGAAAAGAATTCATATGAGATGACACATGCAGTTGTTTATGACCTTAATGACCTTACATATTTAATAGTTTAATGTAAACTAAACACTTTTCCTCTACTGAAAAATAGGTGAGTGAAAAATCACCCACCCGTCCTCAAAGGTTTAAACTGGAATATATATTTATCACCAATTGGTCTTAATTGATTGAAATCGCCTAAAACTAAGACTGATATTCCACCAAATGGTTTCTTTGTTCTCATTATTTGCTGCAAACATGCATCGGACTTGTTGAAACATTGTAAAACCAATCATTGATATTTCGTCTATTATTAATAATTGTAAGTCTTTTAATTTGACTCCAATTCTATTCGAAACATCGCTATTCAGTTGAACAAACTTATGTTTGCATTGATTTACTGGTAAACTTAGAAATTAATGCAAAGTCATTCCATCAATTAATGCTGCTGCTTTGCCAGTTGGTGCACATAGTGCAGCCCGACTACAATCTGGATAATATCCTGGAAATGAATTATGAAATTTTAGTATTGATTAATACACTGCTTAGATTAGAGTGCTTTTGCCAACATCTGCACCTCCATTGATGAAATGAAAAAATTGATTTTCACCATTTTTAATCAAATTCATTACGTTTAGAGTATATTTCCTTTGATTACTATTAAGATTTCTCATCGTTTGTTGATATTCTATGTCTGGTATTATTTTGGGAATATTAAAGTGTTCGACTTTTTCAGTTCGAGTATTTATTCCCATTTCAACAAAAATATCACCTTCAGTATTTCCTATTTCATAAATGAGAAATTCATTTTTATCTTGATCGTATTCAATATTTGCATCATCGATATCATCTTGATCTTCTTTTTTTTTCGTACGTTCTTCTAAAGCTTGTTCGAATTCATTAGCTTCACGATGAATATATTCAGATCTTCTTTGTTGAATTATATCTTTATACAAATCAAATCTCTCTTCATGGTTTATATGAATAAGATCGTTTTCTTCATTAGTCCATGGTAGAAATAGCATTAGCTGCTCTCTATAATAGTTTTCAGGATCTTGATGTAGTTTAAAGTATCTGTATCTTATTATTTTTTTTCTTAGTTCTCTTTTTTATCCAACCTTTTCCATTTTTCATCTTCAAAGTAGTATTCATGTCATCAATCTCATCGTCGACGATATCTTCATTATCAGAATTTTCTATAATTTCAGTATAGCCTGTTTTTTTCTTTGATATATTATATAACGATGCAAAATCAGCTAAACAGACATATTTCATTTCATCAGGTCGATTGATATACATATCAATCAAGCCTTCAACAAAAATATCTTTTGATTCAGGCTCCAATTTTTCAAGAATTTCATCTGATTTGAGCATACTTAGGCCGTACAAAAAGTTCCCAGATTGCTATTGGCAATTTTATAAACCAATTAATATCGAAGAGTGTTGTGCATGGATAAATAGTGGAATGTCTTATCTATAATAGTATATATAGTAAATCTCTTTAAGACTTAGTTACAGTATTTTTTTCGATAAACTTTAATTCGAACTATTTTAGGGTTAAATCCAAAGACAATTCACGAAGAACTTGCAACAGCTTCGGGACCCAAGGCTCCATCATATCCAACACTTGCATAGTGGGCAAAGCGTTTCCGTGAAGGAAGAGAAGATGTCAATGATGATCCTCGATCTGCTCGTCCAGTTTCCGTGCTTACAGATGAAAATATTGAATTAGTACGACAGGTTATCAACAATGATCCACATTCAACTTGTGATGAAATTATAGCTGAGACATCTCTCTCTCTCTCGTGGTACAATAGAACAAATTATCCACAATTATCTCAAGATGAGAAAAGTTACATCTCGTTGGATACCCCATCAGATGAATGATGAACAAAAGCAAGAACGAGTCCGACTTTGTCGTGAAAATTTAACAAAATTTCGTGATGGTTCCTGGCGATTATGTGATATTATTACAGGCTGGCCTCTGATTGCTAGTTTTTCAAAAAATAGGAATCCTTAGAGGATTGATTTCTCCAGAAAGAAAGGATTTTTTATAAGAAATAGGAAATATATAGGTATGCTCTATTTCTTTTAAAAAGACTGGCTATGTAGCTTCTTAACTAGAAATCTTCTTTTAAAGATGTAGTCTTAAACAGTTGCATTCTGCTTCGACATGCATATCTGGTTTTTTTCTATCGAAAGAAACAATCAATAAAATTATCATTATAAAGTTTAATCTATATTATAATGTTGAGTGTCTGTCTGTTACCGGGTCAAAAAAACATGCTTTCAGATTGGTTCGTGGGGTGAAAAAAACATGTTTAGATTGATCCCAGGGGTCAAAAAAACATGGCTATAGCTCGAGTTCCAGAGTAAAAAATAGGCTTCGCAATCTTATTCTATATAATAAATTGATTGTGTGTGTGTTATCAGGTTGAAGGCAGAGGAGTGATGGTATTGATGGGATCAAAGGTATACTATGGGCTGTTTAATGTCAGTCTGAATTTATCAAATACAAATAATACTTGATTTCAAATTGAAATATGAGTCTAGGGGGAGGGAGAGGGTGAAGGAGGTAACTGAGGGTGAGGGTAAGCTTGAGTTTTGGGAGACTTTAGGTTTTAGCCCCGTCTGTACAGGGGACTAAGGCGGTACTAAGGTTTGTGCCAAGGGACTAAGGCGGGACTTTGCAGAAATATGCGGGACTACGGGTTTTAAGGAAGACTGCGTAGTAACAAGCGCGAAACGTCTGATTCGGAAGACGTTGCTGTGGTTTTTTTAAATTTAGAATTCAATTTTGAATAAAAAAGACTATAGACTCATCAAAGGAACGTATGATTGTTTTCAAAGAAACTTTGTATATTTGTTACCTTTAAATAAATTGAATATTATGCAATAACCTTTGTTTGAGAACATAGATAGAATTGTAATAGTGTCTTTAAGAATTGTCTCGCCATCAGAAAAAATTTTCTTCACATAGTGAAAGCGGCCGTGCAGTATGCACGGGTGTCCTCTAGTTTTATATATATCATATCAAAAAACTTTTTAGTCGGTCCAATTTCTGCCAGTAAAAGAAATATTGGATTAAAAAAACAGATGCCGTCACAATGTATGGGATTATTGAAAATATTGAACTAAACATTGAAACATGTGTTTTTCAAAGCCTAAAGATTATGCACAACAAAACTCAGATTCCCCAGCATTTTGTCTTTTTCCGATATAATATAGGTAAAATAGGAAAATTAGTGGAAATATAGGACAAATTAAAGGATTTTCCAAAAATATAGGAAAAATAGGAAATATAGGTCGAATCCGAGGCCAGATTACAGGTGATGAGACGTGGATTTACCATAGGCAGATTCATCACAAGTCAACAAACAAAACCTGGATTGGCGAAGGTGAATCACCACGTACTATCGTTCGTCGAAGCAAATTTGAACCAAAAAAATTATTTTCTATATTCTTTAAATCAAATGGTACTAAAGGTATAAAATTGCTTCACGACAATGCTTTACCCCATCGTCATTCAGATGTTATTAATTATTTAACAGAAGAAGGTATTAATATAATACCACATCCACCATATTCACCTGACCTTGCACCGTGTGATTATTGGCTAAATGATTACATCAAACAGAATTTAGCTGATCAACCAGATGAAAAATCATTGGCTCGTACGGTTTCCAAGCTAATAAAAAATATTCCAAAAGAAGAACTTAAAAAAAATGTTGACAAACTATTAGAGAGAATGGAACTTTGTATAAATAATCGTGGTGACTACTTTGAACATTTAATAAAATAAAACTCGAACTTTCTCTTTGTCTTTATGTTTTTGTTTAATAATCTGGGAACTTTTTGTACGACCTAAGTATACGGAACCCGTTTCCTGTCGTTCTGCTTCGTATACGATGGTCGTGCATGGAAATCATGAACGATTTCAGTTTTTCCTAGTTTAAATCCGTAAACGATCGTTTACGACCGGGTCTGTTCGACCTTGGTATACTTGTTTTGGCTGAAACTTTCAGACTAATATACAGACCATACCATCTGCATCTGTACAAAATAACTCCACAAAGAAAGTGTATGGAGAATATCAAAAAAATCGGCGTGGATCAGTTGTGGACCTTTTCCAGTAAGAGTATGTTTCCCAATCGTACTCTATTTAACTTTCGGTAATGAAATTATTCTTTTATTCTTCTAGAGGAAAATAACAAACAGCCGAAAGATCTCAAATATATTGTTTGATTTATTTTTCCACATCGTTATCTCGATTCCATGATTGTTCTTCACCATTGAATAAAATAGAATAAAGTATAGAACCAAACAATACAATACCAGCCGCTGTATTAAAAATCCATTTCCATGCTTCTAATGTTTGCTAAAATATAAAATAAAAATCATTTCAATATGAAAAATCTTAATCTTACATTATTATTTGTCATCCATCCAACAAACATAGGCGCAATAAAAGAAGATGCTGAACCTATCGTATTAGCAATTCCTAACATTGTACCTAATCAAATGTTTATGTTTTTCCCTTTGGTTACATTATACTCTAGTTTTCAAACAAACCTCCATAGTTATTTGCAATATCTAAGTATGAAATAAGACTACCAGATAATTGAAATCCAATGAACGAAATCGAAATAGTAATAAAAGTAACAGCTAAAAACTGATTACATCCAGCAAAATTAATCAAAACAAGAAATAATGATGTTCCAAGACCACCTAAAATAATTCGAAATATTAATTGAAATCAACTATGAAATATATATAGACCAATAATGGTTTGACATTTTCTTGTAGCTGTTGTTGATAATATTCCTTTTGCTCTTATTCGATCAACTATTTGACCAACAATTATTATGATAATAGACAATGTTATATACGGAATATTAAACATGAGTACATTCTAAATAAAATCCAATATCTTTGTCATTTTTGTTTTTTTAATAATTTTCTAATTAAGAAATTAAATTTACTTGGTGTAAACTAAATCGAAGAATTGTTGAATAATACGTTGGTAATGATGTAACAATCATACCAAGAACAAAATCTGTACAAACATGTTGAATAACATAAGCATAAAATGGCATACAAGTCAAGATATGACGCCAAGGAATTCGATACTAAATTAAACCGAATATATCATTTTAGTTTTCATCAAATTGGAAAGATTTATATATAAACTTTTTTTGGTTTTGATATTCTTTCAAATAAAAATTGTTTTTCTTCATTTGTTATACGTGGATGTTCAGATGGAGAATTATACGCATAAAAAGACCAACCACAAAACCAAAGACATGATAATATACCTAAAACAAAAAGAATTAATCGTCGAAAGAAAACCTCACAAATATCTATACCAGAAACATAAAATACTGATTCCCAATCACCCAGAAGTCTTGGTGAAGAAAGTAAACTAACTAAAGGTCCTGCGATAATAATCCCAAAGCGTACACCTGAATTAAGATTACATATTAGAATAAATTTCATTTGAAATTTTTCTTTCAACCTAAAATAGCGGATGGTGGAACAGTACTTCGTTCAAATGGTGGAATCCAACGGCCCCATAATGCTGAAGCACTTGGAAAAATAGGTCCCTTATATAGAATAAGATTTTTATTACTATTTTATTTAAAACTATGAAATTTACCGCAAAAAGACCCATCAATAGTCGAATTGTAATAAGTAATCGAACATGTAATCGAGCAGCAAATGGTGTGAGAAATGTTAAAACCCCAGGTATTAACACACTACCACCAAAAAACCATTTAGCACCATATCTTTCAGATAACATACCTTTAGTTTTTTATAAGAAAAAAAAACAAAATAAAAGTATGAAAAAAGAAAAAAATGCCTCTTATGGGATTCCTACCACCAATGAGTTGTGTGAAAATATAACCATAGAAGAATGAACCCAATATTATACCTTGAGTTTTAGGTGACCAATCAAATTCTCCCTTTTAGTCAAATAAAGAATTAAATAATTATTGTTTATTTTTTACAAACTTGTATATGAAAACTAGAAAATGTACTACTCTTATTATTATTAATAAAAGGACATGATACTCTAGATTGATTTTTTGTACTTTGAGGAGTTGTCATTAACACTATAATATATATAATATATCCATAAAAATAAAAAAAGTTAGTTATCTTTACCAATAGCAAAAGATAAATTTACTCTAGATAGGAATAAACACATGAAACCAAAAAACACCCAAATGGCTAATACCTAAAAGAACTTGAAAATGAGCAAGATATATAAAATGAATTGCTAACATAGCGAACGGGAATGCCATCTAAAAACAACATTATAATAAATAGAATAAAATACTAAGTTCATACGTGTTCTTAACGATAATTCTACACGAGGTGGATCTTGATCTCTTTCAACATTAAGAAGAGGTGGTGTTTCTATTTCATCATTATTAGATAAGTCTTTTTCTAATAAATTCATTCTGTTGTCCATTTGTATTCAACAAACACGAATAAAATATAATCTAAAAAGACTTCATCATTAATTGTTTTTATTCGTGTAAGTAGGAAAAGATTTTCATCAGCTCAAAAACCCATTTAACATTTTCAAATCAATACCACATTAACAATTAGAACAGCAATAGTGTAGATCCTTATGTATTATCTGTCAACCAAATAATAATTATTTTCTATACGAATCAAGAAAAAATTTCGATTAATTTGTCAAAAAGCGTGTTTATAAATTGCCATAAAATCGCCGCGATTTTTATACGGCTTGATCATATGCCTATATTTGATCATTGCTGAGAAAAAAATATAGAATAGTGCGCCTAAGTCTACAACCAAATACTAACACAAAATATTCGAAGGTATAGGCAAGATTTCTTTACTTGATGTCTGAGAATTAATTAAAAACAATTATAGTAGACAATAAGTGAAAAGTAGTCAAAAGCATTTTTAGTTTTCAACCAGTTTGATGAGTAGAGGTGATACTCATATAGTCACGCATGATATGATGAAATAAAAAGAATAAATAGTGATAGAAAGACAAAAAAATCAAGGTGAAAAGCAACATAATATGATGCATTCCGTTGTACGAAGTAAACCTATTACATTAAATTAGTCCATATTATACTTGTTCTCTACATATGTGATACATAGATTTTGTCAATAGCTGTCCTTTGTCGTTAAGAAAGCGTATTTTGAAAAAATCTCAAACAATCCTCTTGATTATCTGTTAATAAATTCTGATTGAATAGGATTAATATATGATACTATTTTGTGATAATATAATCGTATAGATTCGTTCTAACTGATAAGGTTTTTTTTACAATAATTAATATATTTAACAAAATGTTCTTGTAATAACATTTTTATATTCTTTCTGTTTAATTTGATGTTAATGAAATTTTTTTTAATTTTATAAGAAAAAACCCAATGTGTTCAAAATGATAAAAGGATGATAATATTCCAGCATTGACTTGCACAGAGTTTTTATATTTATCTTCAAATCACAAAGGGAAATATTCTTTAAACTTTGATCTAAAAGCAAAAAGTACGAAACACATTGACAAAAAGTAAAAGATCGTTTTTTTCAACTTAAAACATTGTTAAGACACTTTTATCAGAAAATGTTACTTTTTGCTCTAAGCCAACGGTATCGGGTGGCCCAAAATAATTGCAACATTCTTTGTATTGCAAATATTACCACATAGGCATCTAGATATGTTCTGATAACTTCTTCCATAGTCAGAAAGAAAAACATATATAATAGTGCTACTTCCCACAGCATTTTTCATAATATAAATCTTTACGAAAAGTGTATGAAACAACCCGCACAGGCATGTGATGACCATAATAGATTTCATTCTATTCGATGTTTATCTTCTGCTTCTTTTACTCGTTCTCTCAACATATACATAGAATTATATCTTCTTTTCGACTCGTGTTAGTGCACTGTTAAAGTGTGTTTTACAAGGAGAAAAGCAAAAAGAAATGAGGTTTGATGATTCCAGTTCTACTAATGGCTAAAAGCGAAGATCTGGAGGAAAATCAACAGGTAGAAAAAGAATTGGAAGAATCAAACGATTATTCCAATTCTTTTGAATAAATGTCTTGCATCAGATAACAAGAGAAAAAGTTTATGCACAATGTCAAAAGATTTTCGAAGTAGTCGGTCAACAATCCAAAGAATTCTGAAAGAAGATTTGAAAAAAAATGCTACCGAAGAATACGTGTACAGAAACTTCTAGATACCCATGTGACATCTCGGAAACGATGTTGTGCGTGTATACGAAACAACTTTACACGTGAAGATATACACAAACTTATGTTTACAGATGAGAAAATTTTTACTCGAAATGGATATTTAAATCCAAAGAATGGTGTTATATGGGCCAGTAGTAGATTAGATGCAAATATGAACAACGGTATTTATACCAAAGAAAAGTTTCCTGTTTCAGTCATGATTGGAATAGGTGCAACATGGAATGGACTTACAATTCTGTATTTTTTTGAAACAGATGAATGTCTAAATGCTGAAACTTACATTAGAAAAATATTACCATTTTATGAGGCAGAAGGTGATCGATTATTTGGCCATTCCAATTGGTGCCTACAACAGGATGGTGCTCAGGAAAAAAAGGAGTTTCACAGAACCTTTTTAGGGATTCTGCGATCGGGTAAAATGCAGAACCCTTACAAATGATTCTGCACAAAAACAGGTTCTGTATCCAGAAAAGCATATCAAACCTGCTAAAAAATCACTTACCATTCGGTGACAGGACAATTCGTCGCGGCCAGTTCGGCGCAGAGAATTCGTCGCGATGTTATGATGAAATTGTATCATTGCAACGAAATATCCGACGTCAAATTGTCGTGCGACAAAAAATCCGTACGATGACTTTCCCGCGACGAATTGTCCGCTCACTACACCATTTAGTTCATGGTTTAGCTAAAACTAAATTAAAAAAATCATTTAGTAAATTATTGATATTAATAAATATCACTTACCACTGATATTTTGCTTGAGTCGAACCTAAAATAAAAAAAAATCATTTAGTAGATTTTTGAAATTAATAAATACTACTTGCCAATTGATATGTTACTGGAGGTAAACCTAAGATAAAAAAAAATCTTTATTAGATTATTGATATTGATAAATACCACTTACCTTTCATTTGATTATCGAGCTCAACTGAAAAAAAAATTATTTCTTAAATTATTCTTTTGACTGTAGAAACGTTCATATGAAAAAAATAGTTTGTTCGTCTATGCATTTGTGGGTTTGTGTGGGAGTCAAAGATAAAAAAAAAACTATCACTACAAAGTCTCAGTACATAGAAAAGTCTTCTGTTACATTCTGATGGGGCGTACAGGTAGTCAATTGCTATACTACAGTGATACCCTTGGATGCTCAACCAGAGCCGGGCAAAATACTCGTACTCGAGCATCAGGCACTCTAAAGTATGGAGTCAGATATCCAATAGAGACACGAGCTTGGCTTACCACGTCAAAACTTGTTAAAATGTGCGCTTTTAAAACTAAAAAACGTCAAAAACAACGATTTCATTTTTAAAAAGAGCAAGTTTACACACATCGTTATCCTCAAAATTGTTTTTTCGAAAAGCCTTTTTAAAACCGTAAATAGTGTACACTGTAACACGTAAAAACACGTTTTTATCAGTTTTGTATATCTGAGTATATTGTCGTTTTTCAACCTTACAATACTTTAGTTTTCTATGTTGCAATCAATTTAGTGGTGCGTCTTAGAGATATTGGTATGGTTTATTTGGTAACATCTCTCAGTCAAATTCTCGAGTCACATCAGTATCCTTCTACAGAGTTTAGCGAGATTTTGTCGGCGTTGTGGACAAGCATAGCTTTAACTCGAGAATCTGATCGAACGACTTTGCACAATAAAACGTAGCTCCTGTGTTCCTCTTAGATAAAAAATATATTATAGTAAGGTGAGGCACGTATTTGTGCCCTTTGAAGACGAAACAAGTACTAGTCTTTCCCCAGATGTCCATGAAGCAGTTCTGAATCCTGTAAACTCTCATTTGTTCCTTCTCACAAGACAATCGAGATTGTTTCGTAAATTTTTCAGAACACGACATTCTGACCCGGACATTTTGAAAAACTTCAGCAAAGGATAAACGGGATTCCAGACATAAAAAAGTTTGCCTCACCGATTTCTATTTCCGTTTCAAAGCCGTGTATGAAATCTACTTATATATACTTGATAACTAAGCTTAACGGTCTGAATATATGTTTCGAATTAATAGTATTCGAAGTTTTGATGTCGATTGGGATTTTCGCTGGACTCATACTTGTACTCGTACTCGTACGCGTACTCGAAAAAGTCCGTACTTGCCCAGCTCTGCTTAATGGAGACTACCATTGTGTATGTTGATGTCTAAGACACGTACTAACTGAGAAAAATCCTAAGAAGTTCAAGGGTGAGAAAAAAATTTAGTTGTATTAGTTAGAAAAGTTTTTAAGAAGAAGGATGATCGCTATATTCAACAAACGATTTCTCTCACTCATCACCATTTCAAAAAAGAGAAAAAGCATATTTCGTTTCATTCATGAACAGATATACTCATAGAAATTGGCTACAAGATCGTCAAAGGAACAAGGAAAAGAAACATATTGCGGCTAGTTTCTCAAAGTATGCCGATAATACTACTGAATCACTGGTGGAAAGAAAAGAGGATGAGTAGATCATGTAGATAAACTCGGAGGATATAACAACAGAGAAAAGATGACAACTATGTTGTACATAAATGAACCAACAAATGACGTTGACAGAGTTTCGTAACTAACAGAAGAATAGAAAACTGCTCGAAAAAAAAATAACCAGCTCACTATATTCTTCGATAGTATATATCGATGGAGTAAGATAAATGAACTAAGGAAAAATAGAAGAAATGCATCACTCACCGCGTACTTTAACATTAGATATAGTTGTTGTTAAATAACTAATAATCCAAAAATCAAATCATTAGAAATCACAGATAACGTAACATTATGTAATTGAACTGATAACATTGTTTACCTAGAATAACTATTAATTAAAAACAAGTACCTTTCGTCTAAAGACTCGCTCAGCTTTTTCTCGTAGAAATTGTGTTCCTAAACTACTGTCAAGCTATTCATTTATAAAATTAAAAAAACCGAATTCAGATTCAAGTTCCTGGACCTCAACTGTCTTTGACCAAACTTCATAAAAAACATATGATTTTTGTTAAAAATTTGGCGTTTGTCTAAAAAATTGAGTTTCAAGAAATTTTTAGAAAGCTAACTATAGATTCGGATTTCTCAACCTCGATTACCCTTCGGTCAACCCTTAAAAAAAAAACTGTTTTTTATCTTTACTTAATTTTTGGACCCATCAGTAAGGTGCGGACATACAAGCAATCAAGCAAACAAACAATTTATTCTTGTTAGACTCTTCTTTACGAGAAACAGAAAAAGAAAACAAAATTGAAAAATAATGCATCACTCATCCATGTAATTCAACACTCGATATCGTTGCTGTTATACAAATAATAATCCAAAAATAAAATGATTTGAAACGAAACAAATCATAATATTATGTAATTCAATTAATAACGTTCTTTATATAGAATAGCTAATAAAAAAAGAAAAGAAAATCGCAACATAATGTATCGTTCACCACGTAATTGAACATTAGATATAGTTGTTGTCAGGAGCGGCGGAGCAATTTCAGCCTAGGGTAGGCTCAAGGTTTTAGTATGAATGATCTCGAAAATGAGTTGAAGAGCGATCTTTCTTTATTTATAATAATAATTCCTATAGATTTTCGCAGTACATGCATTTTTGTAAAAGTTTAGTAACTGTACAGTGTTTATTGCGTCGAACGAAATCAAGAACTAATGATGAAGTAAAGGTATGCTGCAAAGAAAACAAAAGAGAGTTCACCTACACAAGCAAATCTGATCATAACCGGAAAAGACTTTTGTCTTGGCTTTTTAAAATAGAATTAGAGTGAACACTATTGAGATCAAGTGAATCTAATTCTTTTGATGCGTAAAAGGGTTAATAACATGATCTAAACGCCAATAATTCATTGAATTTATTAGGCTGAAAAAGTGCTCAGTCGTAGCAGCTATGAAAGGAGTGGTTAGCTATAATGGTAGTCATTTATTTTATTCGAAAAACATATTTTATCAATTCTTTACACATTCAAAAATTCAAATGTCAGCGATAAAAATCGATAAAGTAATGCTATCATCCTATAAACCATACTGCAGTAGAGCTCCATTCCATATTAAAAAACTTCTTCAGACGAGTTGGTCTGTTAGATCTACTAAAAACACTCTTTTGTAAGCTAGTTTAAGGATTCCTGAGAACTTTCATAATTGTTTTAACAAAAGCATTTTATAAACTGTAACATCTTATAACGAGAATGTATTGGAACTCTTCTTTATTGTTATTGAAATTTTTAAATCTCTGAAAAACTGTAAGACTTGACGATAGCCACTTCTGAAAACTTTGAAATGTAGACAGTTTAAAAGCTCTCAGGACTTCTATAATATAAATGAGATTGCAATTTCTTCTAATAAACGGCTGTAAAAACTACATGGCAAAGTTGTCATATTCAAACCGTATTTTATAACGTCGTAGCAGCAAAAAAGATCACGAAAAAGCGGGTTATTAGCGTATCTCACTTTTTACAACGGTTGACAAACAATAAAATTAAGTCATAATACAGGACTTATAAAATGTGCGATAAGCTCCTCAGAATTATCGTTTATGGTCGTGCTGATTTGGCTAAGATTCATATAAAAACTAGTTTTTGCAGTTTTCAGCAAGCCCCCTTCATCTCTTCACAACAATTGGAGAATAATCGGGTGAAATAATTAATTTGGAATTCAATCGATCAGTTTTCATACTGAATCGAGCCTACCCAGACGTTCGATCTAGCTAGCTAGAGCCTACCCAGTTCTAAACTAGGGTAGGCTCGCGCCTACCCAGGCCTAATAGCTCCGCCGCCTATGGTTGTTGTTAAAGAAATAATAATGGAAAAATGAAATGATTTGAAATCAAATATATAAGAACACGATGTGATTTTATTGATAATATTGTTTATGTAGAATAACTAATAATAGAAAGGAAGAAAACAAAATTGGAAAATAAAATATCACTCACCAAGATATTCAACATTAGATATAATTGTTGTTCAATAAATGATAATGCAAAAATCAAACCATTAGAAATCACAGATATCGTAACATTATGTAATTCAATGGATAATGTTGTTTACGTTGAATAACTAACAATCAGTGTTTTATTCAGGATTTTTTGATACGTTTAATCTCAGCTTCAGAGCATGCGTCCCATTTGAAACTTATTGTGGATGATATTGTAGTTCAATAATGAGGTTTTATGAGACAATTTTTGTGATGAGAGTTTACGAATGAAAAATAAATTTTTTGCTTACCCCCTCCCCCCTTGAAAATATTTTTTGCTGTTTATAGTATGACGTATTTGAGAATGCCATAATAGGCTACATTACGTTTCACCGACAAATTTCAAATTTCATCGAAAAATAAGCATTCGTTTAAGAGTTAGATCATTTTGAAATTTTTCCAGATGCTGCACAAATTTGAGCAAAGTTGCAAAACGTTCTAACTCTCAAACGAATGCTTATTTTTTGATGAAATTTGGAATTTGTCAGTGAAACGTAATGCAGCCTATTATGGCATTCTCAAATACGTCATACTATAAATAGCAAAAAATATTTTCAAGGGGAGAGGGGGTGAGTAAAAAATTGATTTCTCATTCGTAAACTCTCATCACAAAAATTGTTTCATAAAACCTCATTATTGAAGTACAATATCATCCACTATAAGTTTCAAATGGGACACATGCTCTGAAGCTGAGATTAAACGTATCAAAAAATCCTAGATAAAACACGGCTAATAATACAAGAAAAACAAAGTTCGAAAATAATGTAGCACTCACTGCATAATACAACATTAGATGCAGTTGTTGCTAAATGAAATAATAATAATCCGAGAATAAAATTATTTCAAATGAAACAAATCATAATATCATGCAATTTAATTGATATTGTTGTTTAAGTGAAATAAATAAATGGCTTGCTACGTTGGTTAATAATTAATAGTGTTGAAATCAGAAAATTCGCTGAAGGAAAAAACGAAAATGCGTTACTGTTCAGAATATGATGTGATGTTTGAAAAAGTTAATGCTGAGTGAATAATGAACAGTTCGAGAACAAGTTGGGAAGAATTAAATAGTACCATCGTATAATTCAATTGATGGTATTGTTGGAGTTGAATGAGTAAGGGCTGAAGAAAACAATAAAAATAAGGAAAAATCGGAAAGCAATGTATTACCCACTATGTTGATCAATATTTGAAGAGATAAAATGTCGTAGAGATTCGATAACTGATTAGCGAAAAACGCGGCATAACAAATACATATCTATCATGTTAATGAACAGTTGATATCAATGGAATTGCATAGATGATGAGAGCAAAAAAGAAGAATAGAGAAAAACAAAAGAAAGTAAGAGTGCGTTTTAGGTTTTCTCACGTAAGTCGTGAAATTGGTTGTTTTTCGAAATTAATGAATAAAAGTAATATTATATTTTGTTCAGTTCGAAATCTTTAGTTTTAATCATATTTTATATTAAAGTAAAACGTATATAGTTGAAATGAAGAAGAAAAAAAATAAAGAAGTAGATAAAAAAAGTAAGGAATCACATGTGAAACAACTTTTTGTTTGAGAAGATGAACGAATGAGAAAAAGTATTGGATTGGTCATATTGAACATTGAAAATATTGAGTTTAAGATCATCGTTCACGTTTTATATGTCACAAACGCAACTGTTAAATTCGTCAGATTATTGAGTGGAAGATGGTTGGGAGGTGAAAGTTCACGATTATATTGTGAAGCATAATATTAACTTTTTTAATAATAATTAATTCAAAGAGTTTTCATCACTTTATTCTGATACTACTTAGGGCATACCAAAAGTAGTGAGCCTGATACTTTATTCTCGTATGGAAGGCTTGGAGAAATTTTCTTTTTTCACCAATAGATAGAGCGTGTTTCACTCTATTTTTCTATGATATTTGATCAATATGAAACTGTTATCATAATAATAAAATTTCGATAACATCGGTTTCTGTCGCATATATGCTGGTAGCATGAAACCTCGTGTGTATTTTTTGAAATAACTTTTCATAGAAACAAGATAGAGAACTACGGTTTTCGCCGTTGGAAAGAAGAGATGAAGACGCATCGAACCGTATATTATCGATTTTTCTAACATGATTTCTGACGGTTTTTTTATTCAATTTTCTAACTGTTGGAAAAACGCTTGTTTCATGAAAAAAAGAAAAAGCAAAAAATTTGATAGAATATCCTAGTAGAGGTTCGTCTAGAATAGGTATTATCCATAAATAATTAAATTTAAAGAGCTGAGTCTTTCGCAGTTTATAGATCTTCGATTAACGGTTTGAATGTGAACACGATTATTGAAAATTTACTGTAAACAACTCATGGAATAGATTTGCTCTTTAAAAGCTTAGCTAAAACCTTACAAAAACAGGTTAGAAAAATCAGTAATACATAGCTTGATGCGTCTTCATCTCCTCTTCCCAACGGCGAAAACCGCAGTTCTCTATCTTGTTACCATCAACAGTTATTCCAAAAATACTCACAAGCACATGCGCCAACTGACGAGTATCGACCATATTGAGGAATTTCATGACATATTTGAGAATTCACTCGAACTAGTATCATACTAATTTAAAAATGAGGCATGTAGAATGAAACAAGATTTAAACCTGCACTGCTAAAATAGAAAGCTAGTAAATGTTAGAAGAATAAAAAAATAGAAATCAATGGCACTTACATGAGAAGAATAAAAACGAAATAATAGGTTTCACGTCTGATCATAACTTGTGTTAAAGTGAGGTAGTAGCATGAAGGTGTTTCATTCTTTTATCTCTAACACACAGATGGTATTTTATCCCACATTGCTTTAAAGTCGAAAAGCACATATTCCATAGGTGGCGGAACGTTTTCAAATGGGATAAGGCTCAGCATGAGCTCATCCCTTACCGAAACTAAAATTTATTCTGGTTGTACTTATTTCAAGCATAAAGATATTGAGGTACTACATCATGCAAGTTTCGGACTAACGTTGCGACTTCACTATCTGACTCTCGAACTCTAATGTACAGTTTCGATATACTCCTTCATAAAAACGTTGATGAGCTACTTAAGATATACCGAAAGTAATGACGTCAGTATTTTATTTCCTTAGTAGAATATCTGAACAAGTTTTCTTTTCTCATGTGATGATAGAGAAAAAGATGCTCTATTTTTCTGTACTACTTGATCACTGTTCAACTAGCATTATAATAATAAATTTCGATAGAAACTATTTTTGTATACAGCTTTCTTAATATTTCATATCGCCGCGCTTTTAAATTTCAATTTTCGCCAACTTCATAGGCTGTGTCAAAGCACAATCTATACTAAAAAATGCAGCGTGAAAAGCTCTACAAGTTACATAGGACTGCGTTTTTCATAGTTTCACTTTTTTGTTTGCATAACGAGCAAAAGTTTAAATGATTAATTTTTGTTATTGCGAAAACAATACGTTTTTGGCACAAAATGGGCTCATTTTTTTTGACATGATGTCATTTATTGAAAATAAAACAAAATACGTGAAAAGATGCACCGTGAGAAGCTCTACAATCTGCATAAGACCACTCCTATGAATTGTGCATTTTTTGTTTCCAAGGAAAGCAAATTTTTGTCTCACTATCCCCAACCAAGGCATATTTTTCTATACAAGGAGAAATTTTTTTGCTTATCTCAAATGTAAAACAAGCTGTTCTGTAGAAATTGTAGAGCTTTTCACACTGCTTTTTTGGTATAATTTGTTCTTTGATACAACTTATGAAGTAGTCGAAAACTGAAACGTGAAGGATGCAAAGCTCAGTCACTTAATCTACCTGAAATATTAGTAAAACGGTACACAAAAGTAGGTTTTTATCGAAATTTATTATTATAATACTAGTTGAACAGTGATCAAGTAGTACAGAAAAATAGAGCATCTTTTTCTCTATCATCACATGAGAAAAGAAAATTTGTTCAGATATTCTACTAAGG
This sequence comes from Macrotrachela quadricornifera, assembly GCA_022393335.1. Lineage (NCBI taxonomy): Eukaryota > Metazoa > Rotifera > Eurotatoria > Philodinida > Philodinidae > Macrotrachela > Macrotrachela quadricornifera. The sequence continues at coordinate 1,491,365 of JAJEKB010021442.1, read as the reverse complement.
AAATAAGATACTAACGTCATTACTTCTGGTATGCTCTAAGTACAATGATTAAAGTCAAATACCTAGACCTCCATAAAAGTACCAAAATTCCCACTAAATAGTACGAATTTAGTCGTGGATGCTAGTTTAGAATCCATAGTAGGATGGTATGACGATAAAGACGTAGAGAATGAATAGTCACATTTGAGAACAACGAAACCTTTGAAGCAACTCGATTAGTTATGAATAAACCAGCTGGTTTTGAAGGTAATTTTAATCTATGTATATCTGTCAAATTTTCTGAGCTGTGAAAAAATGTTGGCTCGACTTTCGTATTCATAAAAATCTATCGGCAAACTATTGAGATTAGATAAAGTTTTTGTGTGAATATGAGATGACTGTTGACTAAAAGGGAATAGTTCACTATCTTGTGCGTTGGAATTTCTCGACAGATGAACAAAAACAGTTAAGGCTAGTCCTTTTGTTGAAAGTAAAAGCGCGTCGTGTTTTGCTTGTTTTTTGGTGAAGTAGTTAAGAATCGATCCATAGAATTGTTTCGATGACATTTATTTAGGTAAATCCATGAGATTTCTACCACTTTGTGAACGAAAGCAATTTTATGGCAATGTTCTGAAAGAAATTTTTTCAAGATTATTTTGACCTTCCATTTAGATGTATCATCGTCGAAAATTGTCAGTCGTCTAGAAGAAAAAAGTTTGTACATAAAGTTTGGAGATGTACTTAGTTCGAAGAACAGAATACAAGATTTTGTGTATCATATGAAATCTTATGAAAATCATACGAAAATTGTTGTTTCCAATATCTTATATATAGTCTTACTTAAGATTTCATAAGGATTTACCGACCATTTATTGAAATAATAAGTTTTTTGCAAAATTGCATCAACTATTCGCATATATGACAGTCTCAATAAGGTTTTTGTAAAATTTCATGAAGATCTTATGAAAATCTTGCAGTAAAACTTGATATAAAATTTCGGAGACGAAAATTTGCGTACGGTTTTCATCAAATGTTCCATGATCAATTAAGATCATATAAAATGATCTAATAAAATCTTGTTTCGTGATTGTTGATCCTGTGTAGCTCATCTCAGGTCGAAGATTCCGGCCTCCGGAAACGGTGTATTCCAAGCATTTCCACAAGCTGGAAAACAAACGGATCGATAGCGTATTCTGTCGGAAAAAACAAGGAACCCGCAGGATACGTTCGTAAAACAATCCGGAACCACAGCAGAATATTCTCGTGAAAGTTTGAAAAAAATCGGAAAAGATACCGTTTCCCACATTAATATTTTAAAGACTTTCTCAAAATAATGAATCCTCCACAACGACAAAGACCATTTGGACAAAGTTTCAATACATTATAATGATAAATCTCAAAAATTCTTTACAATCAGATATAATGCTCAAAAATTTTTTTTTTCATAGTCAAAAGTCTCCTGAGCCTCCATTAAGACGTTTCAACGATCTACTCTAGTAAGTAGTACTGATACTTTCGATAAGGGCCAGAAGTCCCATTGAGAGTTCTCAATAATCTGCTCCGCTCAGTGCTTGTCACGTCTCCACTAGAACGCAAAACTCTCATTGAATCTCCATGTGTCTGATATAGACGTTTCGATGATCCGGTCTCCTGAGTAGTGATCATTCTACCGATTGGAGCCAAAAGCTTCATTGAGGACCAAAAGGGCCTTCATAAGACTTTTCGATAATCTGACCTGCTGAGTGGTAAGCATACCACCCCTTGAACCAAAAAGTCTCATTGAGACTTCTCGAGGATCCGCTTTGCTGCATAGTTGTCATATCTCCAATATGAGGTAAGAGTGTCATTAAGAGTCCATACTATCTCATGGCGTCCTCCCAATGATATGATCTAACGAGTAGTAATCATACCGCTGATAGAAGATAAAAATCCCGTAGATACTCTTCAATAATTCAAACCAATTAATATTATACCTCCGGCAGAAGATAAAAGACTCATTGATGCTTTTCAACGATATATCCTAATGACTCTTAACTACATTTCATAAACGAAGTAAGAGTCTAATTGAGGCTTCTCAATGATCTCAACTAATTCATATCATATCTTGGATAAAATGTGGAAATTTCTTTGAGACTTCTATAAAACATGAGCTAATGAATAGTAATCATATCTCCATAAGAACGCAAGAGTCTAATTAGGGCTTCTCAAAGACCTAAACTAAAGCGCAATAATCATAATTCTCATAAGAGTTAAAAGTCTCATCGATCCTATTCACTCCGTAACTCTAGTAACCAGGCCTAGTATTTCAGTGACTAGGCTAATCAATCTATTTACAAATAGTGTATAATCGAGGGTGAAGTTAAGTGTGACGTTTAGGAAACCAAACCTTTCCTGAAATACATATCATACCGAAAATGTATGGAAAACTGTATTCTCAATATCTAACACTTAATCCCAGATATAGACCGAAATATTCAAAACCAGAACGCTCAGCAGGTAGTCGACCTAAAGCTTCAATGCGACATCTCAATACTACAGAAGATCTTTACGAGAAAGTTTTCTTTATCTCTCAACATTAAGTATACAAAATGGTTTATCCCTACACTTCGTGTTTTGGCTAAGGTCAAAAGAGACTCAAAATGATTTTTCATCTTATTAAAATGGCTAAAGAAATCCGAGCTGAAGTATATTTTATAGAAAAAAAAATTACAGTGTGTATGGAAAATACTTCAAACGGACTCTCTTGTATATTCTAGCATGTTCAAAACAAAATGTTGAGTGGGTAATTAAAACTAAAGCATCCATGAAACATTTGTAAAGTACAAAGAATCTTTCGAAGAAATTTTTTTTCATTAACATCAGTTGTGCGATAGATAAAAAAAATAGCTGGAAAGATGTTACACTGGTAAGTGAAATAATTAACCTAAATTTCCTAATCATATACTGTTGTACTTAGGTCTGACCAAAAGTTCTAATTGTAATACCTTAATACCTTATGATAAGCTTTAAGTACTTTGCTTTCTATATCATCTGATAGAGAAAACAAAGCTCTATCTTTCTATGCTATTTGATCACTATTCATCTAGTATCATAATAATAGAATTTTCATAAAAACTATTTTTGTTGACACCTAGTTGGTTCTTTAGATTGTAATGGATGAAGAATTTTGTATCCCATTTTATTATCGTTTAATACTTTGTATTAAAAAAACAAAATATACCATGAGATGCAGCGTGAGAAGCTCTACAATTTATAAAGAGTTATTTATTGTATAGTTGCATGTTTTTGTTTTCAAAATGAGCGAAACTCTGATCGATCAAATTTCGACCTTCCGAAAACAGAATCTCTCCTTCGGTAAAAGCCGTATTCGTTTTTTCCGATGTCATCTTTTTATTGTTTGATATTTTTATTAGAAAAGCAAAATATACTAAAAGATGCAGCGTGAAAAGCTCTACAATTTACAAAGAACAGCTGTAAAAAAGTGACATAGGCAATAACGAATACAGCTCTTAGCAAAGAAAAGATCCTGTTTTCGTAACGTCGAAATATAGTCGCTCAAAGTTTTGCTCATTTTGAAAAACAAAAAACATGCAACTATAAATAAGTAGTCCTTTATAATTTGTACAGCTTTTCACGCTGCATCTTCTAGTATATTTTAGTCTTTAAAGTAGTTTGTTAATTAACGACAAAATGATAAAATGGGATACAAAGTTCTTCATCCATTACAATCTAAAGAACCAACTAGGTGTCAACAAAAATAGTTTTTATGAAAATTCTATTATTATGATACTAGATGAATAGTGATCAAATAGCATAGAAAGATAGAGCTTTGTTTTCTCTATCAGATGATATAGAAAGCAAAGTACTTAAAGCTTATCATAAGGTATTAAGGTATTACAATTAGAACTTTTGGTCAGACCTAAGTACCAATGATCAATCGGTACAAATTATTACTAATGTTATTACCGCAACACCGTGTGAAATACAACCATGTTTACCAGGGAAAAATGCATTAAGACAACAAGTCAAAAGAGCAAAATGTATTTATGATGAAGAAGTTGAACCAAAATCTTTAGATGATTTTATATCACCAGATGTATATTCTATTACTTTAAGTGGAGTGCCTATTGCGAAAGACACCTCGCATGGAACTGAAAGAATTTTGCTTTTCACAACAATTGAAAATCTTAAATGGCTGCAAGAAGCAAAATTTTGGATAATGGATAGAACATTTAAAACAGTTCCAACATTGTTTCATCAATTATACAGCATTCATGCACCTGCTGGTGGAAATGCCAATTTTCAAATTGTTCCGCTAGTCTATGCACTTATGAGTCTGAAAAGTGAAGAATTATACTAGAGATTATTTCAGACACTCAATGAATTGGCAGACGAAAATAAATTGGAATTGAACCCAGAATTTGTTCTAACTGATTTTGAAAAAGGTTCAATGAATGCAATAAAATCAGAGTTTCCAGGTGCTCAAAGCAAAGGTTACCATTTTCATCTAGGACAATCAGTATACAGGCAGGGTCAACATGCAGGACTTGCAAAAGCATATGGAAATGATGAAAAATTATGTCTACTTATAAGACATATTCCAGCTTTGGCATTTTTAAATCCTGTAGAAATTCCTCATGTATTCGATAAGGTCAAAGATTTACTACCATCTGATGCTCAGCTAATTATTGAATGGTTTGAAAATAATTATGTACGTGGAAAAATAAAAAGGTTCATGAAAAACGGATCAGTTCAAAGACATGATCCATTATTTCCACCTTCAACGTGGTCTATCTTTGATAATATGGAATTTGCATTTCCAAGAACTCAAAATAAGGTCGAAGCTTGGCATAGACGCTTGGAAACACTAATTGCTCGATCTCATGTTGGTATTTTCACAATTATTAAAAAAATTCGAAAAGAACAAAATATAGTGGAAATGGAAATTGAAAGATCAATGCGTGGTGAACCAGCTTGAGGGTGAGGGTGAAGAAGATGAGGACAGAGAAGTCAGAATTCAAAATGTTATTGCTGATCGTGACAATAGAGCAACTATCGATTTTCTTCGGGGTATTGCGCATAATCTTTCGTTATAAACATTTGTAATTTTTATTTCAAAAAGTTTGTAAAAACTAATAAAAGTAGATTATATGTCATGATTATCTATATTCATTGTCTTTCCTTATCTATGTATATACATTTTATTCAAGAGAATCTAACTCACTCTCGTGCTTGTGTTGTACTTTGGAAACTGTTAGATTTAGTGGGCGAAGATATTATAAAGTTATGGTGATAAAACAAGTTCTTGAAAAATGCAACTGTCGGCAAAGTGTACCGGACCCAAAATGAAGACATATTCTTAAAATTTGATGCCTTGACGACTGCAAATTAGCTTGCGACAGCTAGTTGAATTTCGTAGTAGCTAAAAGCCAGAACTTATCTTTTTACGTTATGGTTCATTTCTTGCATATTCTATACTTCAGTAGTTTAGATCAACCTATATCAACACCATTAGAACACTAATTGCAAGAAAAATCCATTCCATTACTATATGCTGACGCGAGTATCTACACGAATGTTTCATTGCTTTATATTCTGCAGTATAACTCCGAAAATTGAGAAAAACATACAGAAGAAATTTACTGTTTCCATCAATTCCAGTTTCACGTTTCTGCTATCTAACGAGGTTTCGAAACTTATTAATCCGACTTAAGAGAAGTGTTTTCCCATCTTCACAAGTATGCCTTACAGGATATGCGTTTTTCGTTAAGAACTAAATCTGTTTCTATAAATAAGCGTTCACTGAAATTATAATCACAAAGACATATGAAATAGTAATTTTTCAAAATCATGAATGAGTGATGGGTAAGAAAAGCAATACAGTAATTATTCACAAACATTTTGCTGGCAACTAACGACAACTGTTGACGCTCTCTGAGCAATATACATATTGTGGGTATAACATGGACAAAATTTATGCTCACTTCACACGACCCAAATATATACATGTATCGATGACTAAGCATCACAGAACAGAAGGAAAAAAAGAGAGAGAAAGGATAAAGAGAAAACAAAAGAGGATGAAACGTGTTGAAAAATAAATTATTATCGATTACAACCAGCACACATGGTGCCAAAATAAGTTTTATAAATAATTTAATATCATAATATTAGTTGAAGTATGATCAAATAGCGTAGAAAGATAGAGCTTGTTTTTCTCTATCAGACTGTATAGTAAGTGAGTAGTTTCTATTGTATTCATCTGCAAACTACGTCGTCTTCTAATTATATGTGAAGCATCAATGAGACACTGTACTTTTTGTTGAATGACGTTAAGAATTTTTTTCTATGTTAACAGTTATGAATGAAACTGTGAATTATAATCGTTTTAATTGAATATATACTAGTCAAGCATACATAGTTTTGAATGAAACAGTGTATATGGAACTTTTATTACAAAGTAAAATCAGTCGAACGTTGCAATTGTTATATCTTTCAACCATGGTTATAACTAGCAATTGTAGGTATAACTTTCAAGTATAGTTATAGTCGTGAACCTTATTAATTCTAATCAGTCTCATTATGATCAGTAATCCGCATAAATTTTACCATTGTCTATGACTTTAGACTAACTGAAGCTATAAGCCATAACTATGCCCACAAATAAGATATGTTTTCGAGACATCATTCGCTTATTTCTCCTTAATAATGTGACAGGAGTTCTTCTTTGCTGTTGTCTTATAAATAAGATAATAGTTGCATCGGCTATCTTTCAATCTTCTTTTTCCTTTATTCTTGCCATCTTGATTTCTTTAGCTTTCCATTTTTCTTCTACATTATTTCATGTATCAATAAGAAAAAACAGAATAGAGTGGACGCTAGTATAAGTAGTAATAAACGTATAAAAGTGAACTGAGAATAAAGGGATACAATCATTTGGTATTGAATTAAAACATATATATATTGGCAGAAAGTCTGATTTTAATTTCGTCAGAATATATATTGCAGATGATTGCTGTTTTAAAAGATTAAATTAAAATTAGAGCGATTCTGTAAAATATTGTTCGCAACTGAAAAATTCTTATTGTCCATACAACGACAAATATATTATTGTAGATTATCTTCCAACTCGCCACATATAACTGGTAGAACACGTATCTTGCAGATGAATACAGTAAAAACTATTCAAAGAACAAGTCTAAAATATTGCTTTTATCAAGTACGGAGATGTTAGATATACTTTTAATTACTTCTACCATTTTATTATCATTATACATTTGAATAATAAAATTTCTTCTTCTTTGAAAGCATTAGGTTTATCTTTATTATTTCTTGACATTGAAAAAAAAAAATTTAAAAGCATTTTGTGAAAATATTTATTCTATGTTTAAAGAGAACACTGACTAATGTCTGACGCACATATTACTCATATATGAAAGAGAAAAGAAAATATTCGTTATTTTGGACACATCATAAAGGAGTATTTCATAAGCAACATTGTGTAATAACAGAAAATATGAGTAAGTTATTGCATTTCTTTTACAATATATATATGCAACATTGAAAATTAATGACAGCATTTATTTTAATTTCATACTTATCAAACCAATTTTTTGATATTTGTTGTGCGGATTTAACGTAAATAAATAAGTGTTGAGGTAAGAAATACTAATAAATATTTAATGAAATTTGAGGGTGAGGGTGAATAAATATTGGTTTTTCATCATAACAAACATAACAAAGGATTGTTTCGTGGTGCAATCTTAGATGTCAAATATAAAAGACTCCTGTTTGTCAATATCATGACAAACTAAGAGAATTAATTGTTGATAATAAGTAAAATTTAATATTATAGTAGTCTACTCTCGAAATTAGAATTCTTTCAAAAAAAAATAGAGGTTCGATTTGTTTAAAACGAACACAAACTATGAAAAATGCAAGAAGAAATGTAGTTCTGTTAGTTAGCATAAAACTGATCTCAATACGAGCCTGCTTCCAAAGTTAAAGCTGACGAAACAAAAGCATAGATCATGAATTTCTATTCTGTGTATGAGAAGTATTAATAACTCAACTATTTTCTATCATCTTTTTTTGTAATCATGCAGTCAGATTAGATATTAAAAGTGAGAATGAATAAAATAATAGAATCAATACTATTTTAGAAAAGTTAGAGGAAACAATTGCTCAATAACGTAACTAAGCCGAGATAACGGATCATAGAGTCTTTGATGAAAAGTTATTCAAACTACGAAAATAATATTCTATTTTTCTCATCTTATGTAGATTCTGTGAAATTAAATTTATACTAATAGATTTGTTTATTCCTGTTTGAGATTAAAATGATTGATTCGACTATCCAGCAACCAAGTTACTGGCGTTGTGATGGCTGCGACAGAACTATTTTGGATGGTGAATTTCGCTTTAATTGCACTATTTGTGATAATTATGACCACTGTGAAGCATGTGCAGCAACCATCGATCCACCACATCCTCATAAAATGGCACGTGAACTAGCTTACGGATCGGAAAAAGGCGACGGTCAAGATATTCCAAGAAATATGGCAACTGGCATTCAAAGGGCATTTGATATCTTCGGGAATCGTCATTGCATGGGTATTCGAAATCTTGATGAAATAAATTCTTCAATATATACGGATTCATATTCTTGGCTGACATATAAAACGGTAGGTAATCGAACAAGAAATTTTGGACATGGCCTGCGTGATTTAACTGAACCGCGCAATTATCTTGGTATCTGTTCAGCAAACCGACCTGAATGGTTGATTACTGATTTTGCCTGTATCCTTCAGAGTATTATTAGTGTGCCAATTTATTGTTTGTTTACCGATCGTGAAGTTATATACGTTGTTAATAATACTCAAGTGTCTGTAGTGGTTTGTGATCAGAAAATGTTACCAAGATTTATTCGCTTAAGTGCGGAATGTCCGTCACTTCGTCATATTGTATGCATGGATCCTATTTCCGAGACTACATGGAGTAAGTGATGAGTTCTAGTCAAGGCACTGAGAAATTTCTTTTCATATCTACTCCATCATTTAAGTTTGGTAAGGTTAAAGAACAACTTTCAGACAATTGTTTATAGAAAAAAGTTCACCGTTAGAATGTCTATTGATGCTTAAATGTTCATTGCAACTTTCTGATCCTTTTTTTTTATATAAAAATATTAACATCATTTTAGCAGCAGTACATGGAAAAGATCCATCTCTACACTACATGGGTGACATTGAAAAAGCTGGCTCCATTAAAAAATACGATCGCATTAGTATGAAACCCGATGACTGTCTTACAATAATGTATACCAGTGGAAGTTCAGGATTTCCTAAAGGTGCGATAATTTCTGAAGCAGCTTACCGAGCAACATTCCTGTATTGGTTTTGTTCATTTATGCATGAAAGAGTTATATTCACTTATCGACCACTTGCATGGGGAGCTGCTCGTGATGGAGCTACCGCAGCTTTTCTTACTGGAGGACGTATCGGATTCTCAACAGAAGATGTTAGTCGTCTAATGGAAGAACTAGCTCTTGTAAGACCGACACAGTTTTCTGCCCCACCAAGTATTTGGAACAAAATCTATACTGAATTCAATACAGCTCTGTCGTTAATTAGCGCTCATCATTCGCAGAAAAATCGAGAATTAGAAGAAGAACGTCTATTGAAACAATTTTCAAAACTCATTCCGACAAGATGCAAAGTGCTTGTCGTAGGCAGTGCTAAGATCAGTCCAGTAGTGTTGAACTTTATGGAACGATGTTTTTCAAAATGTCTTATTTATGAGACATATGGAATAACTGAGTGTGGAGGTATAGCATTTAATAATTCTCCTGAACTCACAGTTGAATACCGTCTCGAATCGGTTTCAGAAATGGGTTATACAATCGATGATAAACCTTTTCCACGAGGAGAAATTTTAACAAAAACTATCCAAATGTTTTCTGGATATATCAATAATCCAGAAGAAACTCAAGCAGCTCTCACCGATGATGGATTTTTTCGTACTGGTGATATTGTTGAGTTACGCACTGATGCATCTGGTCAAATTGATTTGCATGTTATCGATCGTAAAAAAAGTTTCTTCAAACTTTCACAAGGACAATTTGTATCACCTGAGTTTCTTCAAAGTATTTACATTCAAAGTGCTTTCGTCGAACAAATTTATATTCATGGTAGTCTTCTAGCAGATTCTGTTGCTGCAGTAGTTGTACCTAATCGAATATATGCACAAGCATTTGCTCTTGAGCAAAATATAGAAAATTTCGATATGAATAATCCGGATTCAAGATTTTGTGATGCAGTTCTAGAAAATCTTCGCTTAATCGCCAAAAAAGAATCTCTTCGTCTACATGAAATTCCATCACATCTAGTTATTGATTTTGAACCTTTCACACCGGAAAATGGTCTTCTTACTTCTTCATTCAAACCTTGCCGTCACAAACTAGCTGCACATTATGCAGATAGACTAAAACCAATCAACATTATTGATCAACGACTAAAAACTATTATCGAAACAGCAACAGGAAAATCTATACCAAAAGACGAAGGAGAACATTTCTTTATTGTCAACGGTAGTGATTCATTGACAGCTGTACGATTATCTCGTATGATTGAAAATGATTATGGAATACTTGTACCAATTAATGTACTCTTTGAACCTACTATGACTCTTCAACGATTGACAACTCTTCTCAAAGATCCTTCTCAAATTTCTCCGATATCTCATTCCATTGTACCGCAACTATTAAATGACTCACAATTAGATTTGAACATCACGACGAGTAAATGTAAGGATACAGACCATTCTCCTTCGATAGTTTTCATTACTGGAACTACAGGATTTGTGGGTGCTTTTCTACTAGCTGAACTATTAACAGTCTATCCTTCACATTGTAAGTTTATCTGCCTTGTACGATGCGAAAATTTCGTAAATCCTTTCGACCGTATTCGAAAAAATATGCTCTTCTACCAAATATGGAAAGAAGACTATCAAGAACGTATTATTCCATTACAAGGTGATTTATCAAAACCTTATTTTGGATTAGACAATCAAACATATGAATCATCAGCTAATCAAATTGATATTATCTTTCACTGTGGTGCTACAGTCAATTTTGTACTTCCCTACAGCAAGCTCTATGGTCCAAATGTGTGTGGCACTCGTGAAATTATTCGTCTAGCAACTTATACTTCAACGTATATACCTGTACAATACATTTCAACGCTGAGCGTTTTATCATCTGCTGTTGATAGAGAGATTTCGATTGATCAGATCTCTCCATATGGTTTGGTTGGTGGCTATGCACAAAGTAAATGGGTAGCAGAAAAACTCATCACCAAAGCAAGTCAATTAGGTTTACCAGTGGTTATCTATCGTCTTGGATCAATATGTGCTACTACGAAAACAGGAGCATGTAACAAAAATGATATTCATACTTTACTTCTTGCTGCCATTATGAAAATAGGTTGTTATCCTGAAACGAAAGTCAGTACTCATTTAAACGGTTTACCAGTTAATTTTACTGCTAAAAGTGTTGTTTATCTGAGTAAAATTCAACCTGATGCATATGGAAAAATCTATCATGTTTTCAATTCCGATAGCGTAGTGATATTTAAAGATATAACTGATGGTATATGTCGTTGTGGTGTTCAGCTAGAAAGTGTCTCTCTTGATGAATGGCAAATCAAATTAAAGACAATTCCTGGTCAAGATAGTCCTTTTGAATATATAGGAGAATTCTTATTAAATAATACTTTTAACGAAGGATGTACAGTCTCTGCTAAAGAATTTTATGCTGCTGTTTCTTCATTAAACTTTCCTTCTTTAGACAAAGACTATGTGTTTAAATGGTTGAGTTTTATACTTCATAATATAATACGTTGATATATTGTTTTTTTCTCTTTTCTACACTGACTATAAAAAAATGTTATAAATCAATACTTTATACAGTTCAGTTGAATAGCAGAAAAATATTAACGATCATACAAGATCTGATCTGTAACAATTACCAATGCTAGAATACATGCTTGATCTTTGCTATCAGCATTTCCAACACCATAGAAATCAGCCACTGAAAAGAACTTTTTGCTAACTGTTGCTACAGTTTTTCCAACTTTACTAATGTAAATGAATGAGCCAATACGTAAACACTTTCTAATGAATATAATAAAAAACTTGTTTTTTAACCCTTTCACCGCGATTCGGTTTTCTGAGGAAAATAGCTACAATATATTAATCTTCATGCGTGATCACGCTCGATAAATGCGTTCATTGATATTTTGTGTATGTGCAGATATTTGTTTTTCTTTCTGTTATTTGTGTCATCACATGATAGGTCTTTTATTACATAGGACTGAATAGTTATTCGAGTCTGTCTTTTTCTTTAGTAAATATATTGTGCAGTAACAATGAAATAAAGAAGCAAACATTTAATTTTGTCTTCTACGTTCTTTTCGTAGTATTATCTTTCATTCTTTCTTTTCATTTGCATGAAGGGTAAGGGTGTATGTCAATAAAGGAAAACAAGGTATAAATTTATCTGATCAGTTATCAACATACTTAACATGCCTCAGACAGTCCAAAAAAGCGGTATCAAAAGGTGGCATTTGAGATGATGTTTGGAATGTCAATAATAAATGCTTATTTGATTTACAAAGAAAATTATGACACAAGCCGTATGACGATGCTACAGTTTCGTGAAAGTTTTGTGCGATCTTTACTTCTTGGTATGCCATACGAGAATCTAAAACCTGGTCTAAGAGAAGGTTCAACAAGCCAAACGAAAGGCAAACTTGCTGATCACAAGCTCAAAGAAATGGAAGGATCTGTCCGCAATGTCCGCAGACGCTGTGCTAGTTGCTACGAAAACAACAATCAAGAGAAGTGAGCTATGCAGTAGCAAAGAAAATAAAAATCTTCTGTCCTGACTGTGATAATTTTTTTGTCTTGAATGTTTTAACCAGAAGCATCATGTTACGGAATAAAGGACTTAAAGAATACCAAAGACAGTGCAGATGACAGACTATGTTTAACGTCCCGTCGACGAAAAAAAGCAGAAGAAAATGCTTTTCTATACAGTTTCTTCTTAAAATATAGCGTGGCTCACCGGTGGGCCACATCGCGGTGAAAGGGTTAACGAGTGCCAATATAAGTGAAATAGAGGAAAGTCTAATATCATATTTGAGGTTGTTCAATTTTTTTCCATTCATTTACAAATAATACTTCTTATCTAAAGCTAATCAGTTTTATTATGATAAGTTTTCTACGATCAAGTGAGAATAGATGATGCTATTTTTTTTCTCATTTAGTACAGTTAAATATTTTTCAAATAAATATTAAAGTTATATAAGTGTTATTGAGAAATGATTATTGTATTATCAATCAGATGTTCACTCCACAGCTTTTGATCCGTGGAGTCATGTGCCGACGACTGTACAGGGCAAGAATCTTTAAAATCTACACAGATTTGGATGAGTACATGTAATGACCAAATATGAACGATTTGGGACTGATAAACTAGCGAAGTGGGCACGATGTGAAATTTTTCTTTAAGATCGTTTCAGACCGTAAAAAACTATTGAGAAATTTCATTCTCTTATGTATCTAGAAAGCAACGCATATGGATGGCTACTTCCTTATTTTTAACGCTGGCAAATGTTGATCAAACTCGATGATTAATATAAGTTTCACGGGTTGCACAGGAAAAACATAGGATCCGTCGCTGAATTGACAGGCAAGCGGATCGAGTAAGGACGGCTAACGGCACGAGACGCGAGCGCGAGACGGAACTGCTTAAAAAACTTCACGAGACCGACATGATGCAATCGGAGAGGCACAAAAATGTCTTCTCTTGCACACCTGGGCTTCACAATATCTCACAAGTCGATTACTATACTGGCTCTGAAAACAATTACCATTAAAGATAAGCCTTGACAAAACTGATTCACTCTCCATCAATATGTTTAAAGACTGTTCTTACTACTCCGGTGACATTGACTTGATCGTAAATGATTATATTTTTTCTCAATGGCATTCCCTTGACTTGCACATCTTATCGTGCTTTGACAGTATAGATACAACGACGAATTCAAAAGGATCATTTCTCTAATCAATACACAATTGAATGCAAATTCAATCTGGATCGATCCGTCTTTGCAATGATTGATAAAAATCTATCTCGTATTACAAAGGAAAATAATAGAAAGGCTGTATATAAGAAAATTTCAACTATTTGCATGATTTTACAGCTTTATATTCAATGTAAAGAAAGTTTCGATGAGAGCATCGATAGAAAACAATGTCTAAATTTAGTAATATAGGCAAGGGGGAAACACCGTACTTTATATACCTCAAAGTACTTTAAAGTACATAAAGTACCTTAAAGTACCTCAAAGTACCTCAAAGTACCTTAAAGTACCTCAAAGTACCTTAAAGTACTTTAAAGTGCCTTAAAGTACATTAAAGTACGCTAAAGTACGCTAAAGTATATTAAAGTACCTTTAAAGTACATTAAAGTGCACTAAAGTATTTAAAAATGCCTTAAACTGGGGTGTCATTTCTTGTTAATTTAATATGATTTTAAATTATCGGGAATTTGCATTTAACTTTACTCATTTGTTTTTTATCGATTATTACATTAAAAATTATATTCTAAAATTTTTTTAAAAGGTGTCTAGTAGGGGTCGACAAAGCTCAGCTCTAGTTCAGAGCTGATCAATTTTTCAAAAAGCTCAGCTCTACGAACTGAACTATATAAACAGCTCTTTTCAATCAGGTGAGCTTTGCTACCAGCTCAGCTCAAATAAACTGATCTCTTTGAGCAGTCCTTCTCGACGACCTGAGCTTTCTCAAACAGTTCAGCTCGAATGAATTGAACAGTATAAACAGTTTCTTTGAACGAGCTGGGCCTTTGGATCAGTTCTAGTCATCTACTAATATATATTGGGGGTACCTTTGGGTCATCAACTACTATATTCTGCAGGTACCCTTGAGTCATTGAATACTATATATTGGAAGTACTCTTGGATCTATACCTACTATGTATAGAGGATACCCTTATTTCATCACTAAGCGTGGCACTTTAACTTTAAACAGACATTAAACGTTAATTAAAGTTTGAACTTAAACACTAAAACTTTAAAACTTTAATTAAAGCAACCAGTTTGACAGCTTAATTAAAGTTTAAACTGCGAACACTTTAAAACTTCAACTTTAATTAAAATCCAAGCTTTATAGACGTAAGGACTGCGTTACATCTTCCAGCTTTATAGTATCTAATTATTTATTGGAAATGACTGATCGCCGCGTCCGCTTTTTTATTAGTCAATAAGTCGTCAACCAGATGGCAACAAATTGTAACTCGCTTATTTCACGGATAATTGTGGTAGATTTTATGAGGACTTTTGTAGAGCAGCTTTGATAACCTCAGATTGGCTCGAACATCCCTATGTTCCGTCCTTATCTTCGTGGAGAAAGAACGCCTCGGAATCAGATTGGCTGTTACAAAAGAGTTTCATCCAATCAGATTTCGAGGCGTTTTTTCTTTATGAAGATAAGCACGGAGTATAGGGTTGTTCGGTTCAATTTGAGGTAATCAAAGCTGCTCTACAAAATTCCTCATAGAATCTACCACGATTATTCGTGAAATAAGCGAGTTACAATTTGTTGCCATCTGGTTGGCCATTTTTCGACTAAAAAAGAAGCAGACGCAGCGATCAGTAATTTCCAACAGATAATTCGATACTATAAAGCTGTAAAACATAAGGTATTCCTTACCGTCTGTAAAATTTGGACTTGATTAAAAATTTAGACTTGAAAGTGCTACCCATAGGGGAAAAAGTGGATTTGGGATTTTCAAATTTTTTTGGATTTTCGGATTTTTTCGGATTTTTAGATTTTGAAAATCCGAAAATCCAGCAGCAATTTCCTCTTGTAAATGATGGAATTTCGAGCTGAAACTTTTGCCATATGTAGGCCTTGTGGTCCTCAAAACATCCTAAAAGTTTCAGCGCAAACAGATATTTTCTTCTGAAGATAATCCAATTACAAAAAATACTCATATTTCGCAGCATGATTCGAAAATCGAGTTTTCTTGAAAATTGATTATCTTGAGAGAGAAACATCCGTTTACGCTGAAAATTTTAGAATATTCTAAGAACCACGCGGCCTACATATGGCAAAAATTTCAGCTCGAAATTCTATCATTTACAACAGGAAATTGCTGCTGGATTTTTGGATTTTTCTGGATTTTTCTGGATTTGAAATCCAAAAAAATCCGCTTTTTTCCCCTTGGTGCCACCTCTATTGATGACCCAAGGATACCTCCAATATATAGTATGTAATGGCCTAAGGGTACTTCCATTATACATTACTTGATGGCCTAACGAGACCCGAAAATATAGTAGTTCATGTTTTTAGAGTATCCCCAATATATAGTAATTGATGACGTAAGGGTACCCCCGATATATAGTACTTGATGACCCAAGGGTACCCCTAATATATAGCAGTTGATGACCTAAGAATATCTCCGATATACAATACGTGATGACCCAAGGGCACCCCCAATATAGAATGGTTGATGACTAGAACTGGTCTAAAGATCCAGCTCGTTCAAAGGAACTGTTTATACAGTTCAGTTCGTGAAGCTGAGCGGTTTGGGAAAGCTCAGTTGGTCCAAGTGAGCTATTTGGGCAGCTCTTTAGTTCAAATGAACGGAGTTCGTGAGCTTGAGCTTGTCTATCGCTAATTCTCACTCTTAGCTTGAACTATAATAAAGTACGATGAAGTACATTAAAGTACCTTAAAGTACATTAAAGTACCTCAAAGTACTTCAAAGTACCTTAAAGTACTTCAAAGTACGAAGTACGGTGTTTCCCCCTTGAGTGTGGTCCAGTACAACCTATAGCGACCAATATTTTTTTTCTCGATTTTTTATCATCATTTAATAGCATTTAACAAGACTTACCGACTGATATATAAACTAGCCTCACGGTCTCTTTCCTTTGTTGAAAACAATATGACACATATATCTACATTAGTCATATTTTATATATGAGGGAGGAGTATGGTCCAGTACGATCTATAGCTGCCAATAATTTTTTCTAGATTTTTTATCACCATTTAATGGCATTTTACAAGAGCTATGGATTGATATATAAACTAACTTGGTGATCCCTTTCTTTGACTGAAGATGGCTTGTCTCTATTCTCAACTATAATGTATTTTTATTGACCTATGATTGTATGGTATTTATAAGGCTTGGTGCTTGGAAGTCCCATGGTATCGATGGATTTTGATGTTAAAACATTTCTTTCAACTTATAGTAGTTTTTGGCAAGGAAAATTTGTGATTTTGACAGGGGGCCATTATTCAATGAAAACGACCCCCCTCCTTTATAAAAACATACATAGTCAAGATACTGAAAAACGATGATTACTATTTCTTGCATTTACGCTACCCCATTTTGTATGGCTGATCATTCTATGATTCTTTTTTAACGAACATCAAAGGAGAGAAATAGAACACGTATATATACCAGGCATTAGATTAGTATATTCTTTATGGAGATGGGATGATCACTGCTCAATGATTTTAGCTAGAGAAAAAACATTAAATGACTATGTATTTAAGTATTGGAGAAAGTTAAAAAACCATTTAGATACATCAGACGAAGCAAATGCTTATAATGAAACTTTTGAGTCTTTTATGATAATCACGTCTCCTGATAGACATAAAACATACTATAGGAGTATAGGCTTTAGATGTACTAGCAAATTCCCACAAAGACTAGTGAAACGTGCTAAACATACATTTATCGATCTTTTCAACTTCTTCACCATTCACGAAAAGTAATTACTATATTATTGCAATACCACCGATCAATTGAGAGATTTTATATGTAAATACATATTCCCACCGTAGAACAGCAATCAAAATGACTATTGAAAAATGAACTTTAAATAATGCGTTTATCACAACTTTACAATCACCTTATCTCTTGGTTTTTCCGTTGAATCCGACATAAAAAAAACTACGCGTTACTTCTTCTGTTTCTTTCTATTAGTGTTTTTCTATTGTTAACCGTCCTACTACTGGGAACAATAAACTAGTTGAAAAAAAAATTATATACATAAATAGATCTAGAATAAATATATTGAAGTAGAAACATGATCCTGAGAGAATTCAAGAGTGTTGAGATTTTCGGGTATTACTTGGAAGTTACTACAGTCTACTTGGAATTCGAATGGTGTTGGAATCGTCAATTGATTAGGTGTTTTAAAATATTCGAATTTTCATACTTCATATTTGGCATAATGGACTTTGGAAGTCTGTGAAAATGGGGTGGTCGAAAAATCATCGATTTTTACTCACACCGAAAATAGTGTAAAATGAAAGTTCTCAACGAGTACACTACTAATTCCACATCCATTTCTTCAGATCTTGTCCCTTACTTATCGGGATTTTGCCTCATTTATAGTGTTTTTCAATGGTGGTTACGTGAATCTGAGTCAAAGTGGTGCACTGCACACTAGAAAACACCAATACATAAGGGACAAGATCTGGAGAAATGGATGTGAAATTAGTGGTGTACTCTTTGAGTACTTTCAGTCTATACTATTTTCAGCGTGAGTAAAAATCGATGATTTTCGACCACCCCCTTTAGTTGTCATGGGGATTTTATGCGTTTTGCTTCAGAGCTCTTGTGGTTTGCGGTCATTTTGTGTGATGGAGCTTTGCCATTTTGCCTTCACCTTCATGCCGGATATTTTGATTACAAATTATCGTTGACATCCACACGTTGGGGTATCATATGTGAGATTTTTATCATCACCCTCACCATCGAATATTAGCTGCAGTTCTACAATATGCCTTGTTAAGTGGCAGATAAAATATTTTAACGATATTCTAGAAAGCAAGCGTTATACAATGTATAATCTTTTGCGCTCATGAGCTTTTGAGTTGTTTTCTCATGTTCGCAGAATACGTTGCCTAAGAATTATTTTGAAAGTAGTCATGTAGAAGTCATTAATACTATGCGATTTGTGAAACTTTCTCTTCCTATCCTACTGTTCAACATAAATGAACTGAAGAGTTAAAGTATTATTGCTTCAAAGATCAATATTGAACGAATACCAATTTTCAATGCTAAAAACACTCACAATATTTCATATGGTTTGAAATAAAAATCACCATCAAGCAGCATATTAGACTTGGTTCTAGTGTTGTGATTATTGCTGTCGCTCGATATTGTTTAATTAGAATAGCTTCCTCTTGTCCTTACTCAGTTTATAGTGATCGTAACGTTCTAATTTAATCATATCTTATCCTGAATATCTACAATGTAGTTTTAACGTTTTTCTGAGCATCCTTACACTCAATAATATGATTCAGAGATCGTAACCATGATACTCATTCTCAACAATAACTGAACAGTTGAAATGACTTTTCTAGTTTTATTTTTGTGTCTTCTGCCATTGTCAGTGAAATCCACAAATGAAAGAGCATCTAAAATCTCTACAGACGAAACCAAAGAATTGTCACGAATAATTACAGACACCTTACTAATACCTCTATGCTCCAAACATATTACTCACAGTCAGAGGCACGTTGAAATATTCTCTCATTGAAGATGGCAGCAGCTTGATTGTCTTTCATATCTTAATCCATCACGAATAGCTCCAACAGATTTCCAATGTTCTGATGCTCAAGCTGTATCTATATGATTCTATTCATTAGTATTTTCAATACTTTTACATAATTAAAATCGCTTCCTATTGGAAATATATAAAATTCAAACTACATATAGGCATTGTGATATTAATAGCTTCGAACTCGAATACTGGAATTTCAAAATTTCAAAACTAAAATATTTCAAGTGCTAAGTGTATATTTTTATCGAAAAACCACATATTCTTACTGTTTCTGGAGCACATGTCTTTATTTCTATACATTTATTCTATATCTATCTTAATATTAAAGAAACTATAGGAATTTCTGAAGTCTCCTAGTTGTGAAAATTTCTTTCTCATATGTTTAGAAATTTTAGTAATATTCTGAAAATTTCTGTATATGATTTGTGGAAAGTATTGTATACTTTTAGGAATTTAAGGTAATTGTTGAAATTTCCTCCTAAGATAGCTTTTGGATATAAGAAACTTATGAAATTGTTTTTATTCAAATGAGAAATCTCCATTTTCAAAAATGTGAATACTGTTGTCTATATACTCGACGAATAACACAGGATATGTTCATGAATACATCAAATGTTATCAGTATTGAATCCTTGTGGTGAGGAAGTATCCTCTGTGGATGGCGGTTTGAGTTCAAAATAGCTACTGCCTTTATATTGAGCCGTTCGAATATACCAATGGCCAATGAAACCCGTGCTGTCGTCAATCCACTCAACTTGAATTGTGACAGTGTGTCCGAAATTTTGTTGTGGATCGCCCGTACCTTTTTTATAATATTTTGTTAAACCTAGGCGCTGAGTTTGATAAGAGTATATTCCTTGTGCTGTATAAAGACCCACATCGTCTTCACCACTAGCGTAGACTCTCTTGGTGTTTGTGTCAAAAGTAATATTAATTGGGAAGGGTCCATGTGTTCTACCGTTTTGGTAGTAACTAGCTTGCCACATGCCTGACTGAAATATACTGGTATCGGCGTTCAAAGCAACTGTATCATCTATTGGTTTGTTAATTTCTTCCACATATGACTTGTTATCTAGCTTAGGTTGTCCACTTTCATAAAAGCACCAATAACAACATATCGCCATTCCTAAGAAGCTGGAAATACCGACAACCAAAATTATCACCCATGTCCAGCAGGAAATCCCTGTGCATGCACCTCCACCGCCGCCGCCGGAGCTACTTCGATAACGGCTGCTTCTACTGCCACTACTACTGCTGCGACTGCCACCACCTTGAGCATGAACAGTGAGAATAAGAAAAATAAGTATAAACAATTGAACGACAAGCTGATGTTTCGACATTTTGATCTGATTGTGAACGCTTTGAAGTATATGATATAGACAATAACGTTATGAACTTTTCTAAAAACTATAAACATATGATCATTAGAAAGAAAGATTAACATTGATGAGAATTGCCATCATGCGTCTGCTCTCTCCGTTGTTCGGGTTACTTGTTACTGATCAACGTACCTACACAGTCACGGAACACTTGGAAACATGTGTAAACACACTAAAAATAAAAAGAATAATCGTTTTTTGCTAACAATAGCGGTTTCAGAGTAGGAGTAAGAAGGATACAAAAAAAAATATTTTTTACGATTTTTTGCTGCCTTCGAAGAAAAAATGAATGTTCAAAGTCTGTTGAAATAGCGACAAAATATGCTTTTCCACTTTCTTTTTTCGCAGAATGGTGTGATCTGTTCTTGGTTCCTCATCTGGAATTTTACTTCTCAGCAAATGTATTAACACAACATAGACAAAAGTACTCGTTGATAAATTACACTTATCTTTAAGATGGAATCAAGATAAAATCCACTGTCTACTTAATTTTTGTACTCATACACATTCAAGAGGTTAAGAAAAAAAATGAAAAGAACGAAAAAGAAAAAGATATATATATATTCTAACACGCGTGTAAAAATGCGTCAAAGTCTATTTTTTGAGCATTTAAACAGATTTGGAACGTTTGTTTATGTTTCGAAACGAGAAAAAAATTTTTTTCATCCTGTTTTTCTCTCTTACTCTAGAAGCGGGATCATCATCGAAAATGAAGCAATTTTTTTTTCTTTTCTTCCGTATTTACACACATTTTCAAGCGACGCGTGGCTGGGTAGTTGTTGCTTTCTTTTTTCCTTTTCTCTTTACATAGATATATTCAGTCCTGTTCGTATGTTGTTCGTCGGCTAGTAAAAATCTTTCCATTCTCTCCTCCAAAAATATCATTCAACGAACGTTTTTTTTTCTTCGTCGACGTTCTTTTAATATGGCGCACCATTGTACTCTACATTTTCCTCTGACTTTCTATTCTGACACTTTTTTCTATTCTTCGTTGACCTAGAAGAAAATCGTTTTTTTTTCTTTTATGTCTTCTTCTTCTGCTACTGTTGTGGTAAACAGTCGAGTAATCTTTTCCTGCTCATCATTCATTTTGTAGATGGCTGGTCGGATGATGTTTGCAAGTCGCATATAAAGTATCTACAGAGCATCGGCCAAAAAGAATAATATGTTGTCTGATTCATTTGAAAAAAAACTGGCAGTATGGAAAGATTCTGCTATATGTTCGTGCAAGTTTATATGTATCATTTCTTCCTTAATCTAAAGAAAACCGCTCACAGTTAATAATGTGAGGCTCTTATCTTGGGAATGTAGCTAATGGCTTCTATCACCGTAATCTACGAAGGCAGAAATACTAGTTATAGGATCTTAGCCTGCTAATATTCGAGGAATTCACAATAAAAAAGCCTACCGTATCCTGATAATGTAAATAAATGGATGATGATGATTAGGTTTTTATTGATGATAATCAATAAAATATAACAAACAATAATGATGAAAATAGCAAAGAAAAACAATCTCGACGAGACAAGAGAGAAACACAACAACAATTGAAATATATAAATATGTATATATTTATATATGGATGAATTGCAAAATTATTGTACCGTTATATTCCTGAACTTAAAATTTCAATATCTCGAGTTCTACTCAACTAATCCTTGTGATTTTTTTACCGTATGTTCTACTAAGAAGTCCTCACTACCACACAAAAACTCACGAAGTTGTCTCGGATTAGTCCTAAGATATTGACTACGCAAGGCTCGAAAGTTCGATGTCTGTTGTTATCTAATGGACGAAAAGTTGTATGACGAATTCGTTATTTGTCAATTGAATTTCGACAGTTGGTACTATATAAAACCACTAAACATGGTGAGAGAATTGTCCTATTTGTTGTTGAAAAAAAAAATAAAATGAAATTTAACAATTCAGTTGTCACAAAATGTCACGCGAGATTTTTCGATTTGTTCCGAACATAACTCTCTTATACTAAGTCAGATGCGAAAAAACTTCGAGCATTGTATCCACTCATTGTGCGCAACTATTGGTTAAAATATCAAAGTCAGAAGTTTTGTCTATCGTGAGAAAAAGGAAAAATATCGTCACTATATCAAGCGAAATTTTTTTCCACAAAACTGTCACGCAAGATTGTTATGCGCGTAATTACCCCATACATAAGATTGAGACAAGTAATTTATATACCACTTAGTATCGTATTTAAAGGACTATCAAAACACATCTAAATTGACCCTAGTTTAAACTTCACAAATTACTAAAGTGACAGAAAAACTTAATACTTATGTATATCTATTGATCGCTTGTTGATTATTCGCTTATTTTCAATTTTATGAGTATATTTACATGACAAGTAAGCATAATTCAGAATGTATTATATTGTCTTATTCACTAGTTCTATTAGAAGACCGTTAAAAATATTTCAGTAAGTACGTAGTCTGACGAACTGCTAATGTATATAAAAAACTTCACATTTGGAAGCATTTCATATATTATTAAAATTGCTGTAACTCAGCCAATTTAAGAGCAATAGTCGAGGAAATTTTGTAGATATTCTCCACTCAACTAGTATACTAAGATGCACGACTCATAACCCCTAAAATCGAAAATTTTTTTTTCGTCGATTTTTTTCTCTTGAGGGTACAATAATTTTTCAATTCATCCATATATGTTGTACCCAAATTATTTCAGATCAATTAAATACAAGTAACGCTCGTCGCTACGAATCGCTTAGCCCTTGACTGAATTCTATCTATCATTATCTCTCACTGGTCGCTGGATTCTGTTTTGATAACTATGCTGGATACAAGTGCACATATACACGGATTGCTAGTGACGACTTTTCCATAAGATCAAGTCTTTAAACTTTCTGTTAAGACTTGCGTATGACAACGTGAATCATAGGTCGCAGTCAATCATCGCTATCCCTGCTCCACTGCACTCCTGACTTCTCGGTTTTTTATAGGAAATGAACATAGACCAATGTAACGCTCCGTTTTCTTGCTAAAAAAATCGTTTAGAGGTAACACAAAAACCAAACGAAATTGAAGAAAACAGCGACTAGTCATTCGTCGGCGCCCCTGCGAGGCGTCACTCACGGCTAGCCTCTCTCATGTTGAAGTCCACTTTCACATGAGTTCGTTCTCTAGTATTCAGAACCACACTAATTAACACTTCGCTAACTTGAAAGAATTGCAAGATCTACGACGAAAGGACCCTGTATAGGAAACTTAAAATAAACAGGCAAAGGCACATACATCTATAAACAGATGCATTAAGTCTAAGTTTATGAAACACCGCTGCGAAATCTTGGTTACTTTTTACAAATAACGAATATTGAGATACATGAGTTCCTCAAAATCTGATTCAACGAGGAATAAAATCACAAAATACTGATCGCCTTAAAGCTCAGATTCACAAATTCTGATTGGATGAAAGCTAGATTTTGGAAAGCATTGCATTGTCTGAAATTTCAAACAGACAGAATCTGATTAGTCAAAAGTCTAATGTGAAAAGTTCATCACTGGCTGAGTTCCCAGACTCAATAATCTCATTGAACGAGAGCCGTATATTGAAAATAACTGAGCAGTGATCTTTAAACCAATGTTCTTTTGATCCGATGACAAGCAAGCTTATCTTACTTTGTGTAATTCTCCTTTCGTCGAGGAAATATACCAGTCTTAGTTTCTTCACCTCTATTACTATTGACTTAAAACGGCATCACATTTTAAAAGTTGAAGGCACAAAAAAATTGTCTTCACAGTTATAATAATAAAGAACAGATGCTCTGATTAAAGATTATTGTTTTGTACTCATTATATAAGAAAATACTTGAAAATGATCACACATATAACATGTAATTGATGAATTCCAACAAATTCTTTTTTTCCTACAATCTGAATCTGAATATACAGTATAAGTGAAATGATATTCTCCTCTATACTATTTCTTTTATCAAAAAAAAAATTCATACTACCCATGACTCTCATTATTAGTGTACCTCATTAAGTTCCATGTTGTCTCGTTTATTACTTTTCTAAGTTAAGATCCGGTTACAATGATTCCCCTGTTGTCATTTCTTCTTTGTTCATACCTAATCCGTAAGATCTAACAAAGACCAACTTGAAGAGTCTGAAGCACCATTAACAACTTCATACGATATTCTCTTAATCAGCGCTTCAATGAAAACTCTCTCATTGCAAAATCATTGTTTTCTTAAAAACACCTTTTTCTAGCAAAAAAATTACTTGAAAAAATTCAAAAACTAATGGTACCATTCAATTCCCCGACCCCGAAAACTTTTGGTTCAGGATTAACCGTTGACTTTGGTCAAAGCTATGATCTTTCATGGATCTTTCTGAGAACATGTCTTTCTGACCTTTGACCCTGACACAAACCCACAAACAAACTTTTTTTTTCATAGGACCCTCACTACAGTCGAGGGAATAAGTAACGCGTCGGTCATTGGGCATCGCTTAGCTCAATCCTCAAAGCAGAGTATAAAGAAAGTAACACCGTACTCTTCAGAAAAACCTTGTGATCAAGATCCCATAGTTGTTTCTGGATCCTCGTTATCGTAGCTAGCCACTCAACGGAAATATCAAACAGTTCCTTCGAAACTTCCTGTAAAACCACATCTCATCTAAAGCTAATAAAGTATCTTCTCATCGGTCATCGGAGCCACTTCGAGATGTCATTCCTCACTCATAGCTCTCATGTCTTACTCCCTTATATCTGTAAATAATATCTTATATGAGGCTACTAAGATCCTCGCTTAAGATTCTGAGAACAATACAATTTAAACGCTGAAAACTTCTTTTCCATTTTCTTTAGAGAACCAGTTTAGAACACTATATATATACTTGGAGAAAAAATAAATCGATGCAAACTAAAATGCATTGGTTACAATTCTTGGTTTGGAACTATTCAAGAGTGGAGCGAAGATTGGAATTGATCATACTAAATTTTGAAGAAGTTTCGACAGAGTTTCATTAGATGTTACTAATAATTGGAAGTTTAAAAGAAACACCATATCACATAAAACGTGATGAACAACTATCAACAAAACGAAGTACATATTGGAAGCTCATTTTTCAACTTTTCGACTACTAGCACTTTACCATCATTTCCCAATATATTACACTATTGTGAGTTTCAGAAATGACAAGTTCATTCTTGCTTTTGTAAGAGCCATTTATACATTAAGAGGACCAATAAATGAATAATCTTAGCCAAAGTTCGTATATCTGTTTGGCTTTCGGTAACTTTATTTCCAAAAGAAACTGCGATGACACTTCCTACAGATACAATGTTACCTGTTTCTCCTTTTGGTCGAAGATGTTTGAGTTCCTGATTGACTGAACAAATTCACGGATGTTACAGTTTACGCATTTTTTTCGATTACTCTCAATGAGAAAATGAATACTGCGTGAATCTTCCAACAAACAGCTCCTCGTCACCCGTCGACGCCCCTTTGGGACGCCACTCCTGACTCCTCGCTTCTCTCTTCACTATTTCCACTTTGTTTTGTAAATCCCTCCCTAGGCTACATAATGAACTTCCTGGCGGCAAATTCTGACCCGAAAAATGGTATCTGGGCGTTAAGCCTAATTTATCTGCTTTCTTTTTAAAAAAAGTCTGCGGAGGTAGTCAACCTAGATACAAAAAATAATTCTTGCGTCGATTTTTTATCTTCTACTATCTGCACACGAACATTTAACACTGCGAAGACTCATATTTTTAGGATTGAGAATAGTATTTCAATCCACATAGACAATATACTGGAGCTCTGCTATAACCTGAATACATTTGGAGGTCGTTTATTCAAAACTTGATTTCTATTAGTACTTGGTCCACCACTGGTGTTTAGAGAAAAATGGAGCTCATATTGGAGTTCTCCATCTCGAACACCTTTGGTCACATTTTATAAAAGATTCTAATTCTAATAAAAAACGCCTCCTCTGACCAAAACTTTCTATATATTTGGAATCTCCGATCCCAAAAGCCGTTGGTCAAACTTTATGAGAAATCGTTAGATTCAAAAAATACGGCTTCCCTGGGCGGCCAAAAACAAAAATAAAAATTTTTAAAAAGTTCGAAGATGGCTCGTAAATTATGATTCTCCGACTCCAAAAACTTTTGGTCAAACTCTATAAAACTTCAATATTTTGAGAAATATCATTTCGTTAGAGTGATTTTCAAATCCACAAATTTTGTCGGTTAACCTCGAATAACCAGCCGAATTTCCGTTCTGTATACTAATCCTTTCAGAATTTTGAACTATTTCAATACATATAAAGGTACTTATCTATGTATCCACTAACATAGCTAAAAGTACCCAGGCGAGACTGGTAGAAAAAGCTTTTCGGCCAGACTTAATTCTTTGGTAAAAAAATAATTTTTTGGTACAGAAATGAAGTTTTGTCCAAAGCGTAACTTTAAGGGTCAAAAAAACATGTGTTCTTTTGACCTGCCACAAACACACAGACACACAAACTCATTTCAGTTTTTTTCATATGACCCTCCCTATAGTCGAGGGAATATGGAAAAAAAAATTTAATTAATTAAGCAAAATCAATCAATAACTAAAAGTAATCAAATATGTAGGATAAGCTAAACGAGTTTCGTATACAATATAAATTTTACTGCCTCCCGTTTCACCACATACACTGTTATAATGTGCACCTAATACACCGTCATTTTTTTTCGGAGCTTGACGTAATGTAAAATCATTTCTAGTTTTGTAATCAGCAACTTCTCCTGTTAATACTTGGGCAAGAAATACTTGTCGTTTACCATTTGGTAATTGAAAAGAATAATTTTGACAAGAATATGAAGCATTCACAGCAAAATATGTACCTTTACCCCACAAACCATTTGCACTAAGTCTCGTATCGAAACCACATTCCCCATTATAGATTTCACTAGGTAATATTGTTCGTGTACCATGAAACAATTCCATTTCAATTTGTAAATTAGATTTATTTCTTAATTCTTGTTGAACAGCTCGACGACGAAATGCGTAATGATTCCATATTCTCAAATTTTGTACTCTTTCGATTTTATCAATTGTTACATTATTCATAGTCTCTTTCATGCGCTTTTCAATGCGAATAAAATTAGGATCACTTCTAGATAGTTCAATTAGTTTACATGGTTCTTCTTGTTCACCCCATTCTTTGGGTGTATGTAAATCATCAAATTTATCCGCTTCCGATCTTAAAACATCTTGTATATATAGAGAAATTTGTAATTTTGCTTGTAAAATATTTTGTTGAAAACCTTTCAATGTTAGCAATAAATTACCATTAGCATCTTGTTGAAAATCAATATGAATGAACTGTTGAATGGCAATATGATTAATCGCTCTCTTATGTACGTCAAGATTTTCCTTTAGATTGACGGAGAATGGCTCCGAAATTTTAGCAGATGCAATAGCTTTTTCAATTTCAATTTCTGCTTGTTTTAACGATATACTATTAATACCTATAATCTCCCACTTATCTTCTTTAGAGAGCATCTTTAGTTGATAAGTGTCAAGTGGTTTAGGTTGATATTGAACAGCTTTAGTACGATGCTGTGATGGCAATGGATAGCGAATAATCGTTCGTGGAAAACCAGTACTGTCTCTCTTTTGATATCCACATACAAGACGATTATTGAGTGCATCTAGATCATAGAAAAAAGATTTATTTAAAGTCATTTCAATATCAATACCTGAATGTGGTTGAGAATAAAAATGAATGCTATAGCAGACAATAATACCAACTTTTAAATTATCACAATAAATTTTCAATTTTGATGGAATAGAAGTTCGTAAATATTCTTGAAATGCATCTTCAATTTGTCGTGTATGATTATCATCATATATTTTTTCACCATAATCGCTTTGCCAACACCATTTAGCTGTTAATGGAGGTAAATCATAGCCTATAAGATCACCATCATTATCTTCATTGATGTTTGTATGATCGATTACGACTTCACGTGCAAAAGAATTACAAGCTGCATCATCAATATCTAATAGGATGACTTTTCTTAAATGTGAGTTTGGAAAATCAGCAAAGAATTGTTTTATTGCACGAATCATGATATTCGTACAGTCTTGTAATGGAAAACCGTACGTTGACGCACTAATAGCTGGTAATGCTATAGAAGTATAACCTTCATGTTCAGCAAGTCGTAAACTGGATAAGATACATGAAAATAATAATGGTCGTACCATTTGATTATTACTACTATCATATTGAGGACCAATCGCATGAATAACACCTTTATATGGAAGATTTCCGGCCGTAGTTTTAACTGCTGTACCAGTCGATATTGCTATACTTCCATTTTCAACAATTAATTGTTTACATTCCTGATCCAATGTGGGACCAGCAGCATCAGAAATCGCTCTATCTACACCTCCCGCATGATCTAATGTTCCACTTGCAGCATTTACAATAGCATCGACATCTTTCACCTTGGTAATATCACCTTTCATAACAAGAATTGTTTGACCGCGACTATTGACAACACCTGTTAAAGGCAAATTGATATCATCGTTGTTATCATTTACATTTAATTCTGATTTTCTCACGTCTAGTTGAACATCTCGAATGATTGTATTGGTTTCATGTCCGATACGGGCCGCAATTTTATATGAATTAATTCGAAGTAATTCGGACTCAACAGATGTTAATTTTACAGGACTTATAACAACTTTTTGTTGAATATCTTTGATAAAGGTGTTAATTTTTCCTTGAACCGCATTTATGACCTCAGAACGACCACGGAGCGACAATTCATTTTGATCCCTTGAATCAATATAAACTCCTTGAGTTTTTATTTCGTCAAGTATCGGTTGAATAGCTGCAAAAATAAAATGACGAATTCTGCGCTCGATTGGAAAATTTACTGAAATCTTGTTCATTCGATTCAGTTTTCGTGTAATTAAATTTTGCAGAGCTTCTTTTATTTCATCTGCAATTATTTTGGATCGTGCAGGAATAATAATAGTATTTGTCTTATTTTCAAGCCATATAACAGTGCTCCATTCTTTTCTAAAAGAATCGATATTGGGTTGCCTTGTTACTAATAATAATTGATGTAAGTTTCGGTATTCATTCAGAGATGGCATCCATACAACATATCCTTCAACGATATCTTTACATTGCTGAATTATGTTTTCCGCTGTTTCTCTATTTAAAGCAACCACTGTAATCGTAACTTTCGGTGTCGTTTGACTTTTTTCGGCGGCATCATTGTAGAACTTTACGAAACCAGTTGCTTTATAATCGTCTGAGTCTCGTATTTTGTGCAGCAATGCTTTAATATTTATGGAAATATTCTTTGAAATATCCCATGTGTCACATCGAAAGTGTTGTTCTTGTTCAAATAAATTGTCAAGAAAACTACCAACGTCAATTTGTGCCACATTAATACGTGATGCAGGACCAATCAATTTTAAAGAATAATTATCATTATCATGTTCAATAGTATTATCAACGCGACGGGGCGGAGAAATGATGATGATCTTGATATTGTGTGTAGTGCTTAGTCGTTTAATATCAGAAGATGCTTTTTTCTTAAGGAAAAATGCTGTCGGCCCTGATATTGGAATATCTATTTCAGTATCAACGACATCATTTAAATAACTTTTAATTTTAGACACCGCTGAAATGACGTCTGATTTAAAGCCACTAACTCGTACGTACGATATACCTCTTGTATAATACACGTAAATACGCACAAAAGCATTCGGTACCATATGCTTAAGGTACAATTTAATTTGAATAGATCGACGTTTGACTGATGTATTGTTTTGACAAGGTTTACCTCGATTTTGCTGTTCTAAAATAAAATTGATTTCCTCGTCTCGTAATCCCCATGATTCCATGTGTAAAGAATAACTTTGTAATTCTGCTATGGCTTTCGACAAAGTGTCATCAGAATCACTACATAATGTTATTTCAACCGTTTTTTGGGTTAACTTATTAATATCATTGGTATCGAGAGTATCAATTGCAAAATTTGAGAACATTGACCTATTAGAATCTGACACTTGACTGCTGTTATCATCATTATCTTGATCGTAGTATGGTACGTTTTCTTCATCTTCTTCGGAATCATGATTATCGATTTCATTTGTATTGAGATTTAATTTTCTTACACCTTGAATACAATTTGACACTGATTGATCTGGGTGGAATCCTCCTCTTCCCATTCGACCGCGACTAAAGTCACCCCTTGAATGACCTCTACATTCTCGATTATCATCAACTTCATGTTCACCATGTAAATTTTCATTTGGAGCATTACTATGTTCATTGTTGATTTTCGGATATTGCTTTTGGAATGAAGCACCTACACGATATTTAGTCGAAAATTCTTGCCATAAACGTCCATTACAATTTAATAGAAGATGCTGTTCCATGTAATAAGTAATTGATGTAGTTTTTTCAAACAGCGTTTTATCAAAATAAGATTTCGCCTTTGCCATTGCCGCTCTATTTCCAATTATTTGTAACGTACCGGCAGAAATAGAGGCGCTATCGGTCCCTAATTGTTTTCGAATTGTTTCCAGGATTGTTTGACCAAAATTTACAAGAAAATCATTTTTTGCAATACTTAATTTAATTGTTAATGTTGGAGATAATTTATCAATTTTATCTTGAATTTGCCCTTTCGAAGTTTTAACAGATGTTATTTTCCCATGAATTATTATCATTCCATAATTTTCATCTGTAAAAATCGTAACATGTTGAGAATGTCCTACTCTCTGAACAAGTTCTTGCAACTTTGGATTTTGAATGATGTCTTTATCGACGATGAGACTTATGGTGCTTGTTGATTGTTCGTCAACACGAATTGCCATCGACTTTGTTTGATCTAGAGGCAAAGAGAAAACCGTTAAAAATTCTACAGAACCACCACATATGGTTCTAAGAATAAAAACATTCGTTCTCTTTCAGCACTTGCTCAGTGCCTTCGCAGCACCTTTTCAGTACCGGTGCTAAAGTGCAACACTTTCTCCCTTGGGATGTCTATTTTTGTCAGCAGGAAGGGGAAAAGTTTTGAAAGAAATGCTAACGCTTTTTTCATTTTAACAACTCAATAAACGACATGTCAGATGTATGATACCTATAAAGATTCTTCAAAAAAGGTTTTACAGGACAATACGAAATCTTAGAGTTTAGTCTGAAATTTCGAAAATGGGGTGTTGTAGAACATGGTTTTTGATTGTTTTGGGCACTTTTATGAAACACGATCTGATAGAGAGTATTGAAGTATATAGGAGCAGAAAAGTTTTTTGTCTCACTATAACCCCACCCACAGACCCTTACCACCATAACAATATTGGGTATCAGAGATCGTTACTGACGGGGAAGAAAGATCATGGAATACATTTCCATGGTAAGGTAACAGCCAATAATTAGGCTCTTCTCACAACGAAAAAGTCTCTTAAAAAACGACTTTTGCATGTATTCAAATGTAGTAAATAGGATGTTAAATGGTCTAAACATATTTGTACATATGTCGACACCTATCGTAATGAAATACCTTCAATCATCTCAACTTTGTAGCGGGAGTTTCTAGTTAATAGAGTACTGAAGTGATCACACCTAAATCACCTCATACGTTTTTCCTGATACACGTATATATTAATAAATGTCTCTTCCAGAGATGCCCACCGAAGCACTCCTGCGGTCATGGCGACGGTAACTTTTCTATGAAAGATATTTGAAAAACTCAGAAATTTATATTTATTCTATCACTTGGTGTATGCTGCGCGATAAAGCTGGACGAAACTAATCGATTTACATAGACAACTCTAGTTTAAATTTAACCGGCCACAGATTTGGAAATCTACAGGTTTATGAAAACACTATCTGGGCAATGGCAAATTCTCAGTCGTGTTGGATATCTCTGGTCTCTTTTAAAAAGTTCAAATTATTAATGCGTATTAAGAAGTCTCGAACACTGGTTGTAGTGGTAGTATGAGAACTCTGAAAAATTACGTTATATAAAAAAATGAAAACTTTAAAGTTTGTGGCTAAGCTTATTATACGATTGTAAAACCATACTAGTGTGAGTGCTTCTTTTTATAGTGTGACACACGTATATGTGCTTTCATATCTACTAACTCTTGAGGGTGTCAATACTGATTAGATGT
>JAJEKB010021442.1:1404383-1417155 GCA_022393335.1 Macrotrachela quadricornifera | reverse complement strand
TAATACTGAAGACGAAATTCTTCTTCTACCTGGAACTCACATGATAGTTCAGTCTCAAGTCAGTCCAGCATCCGATCTTTATATCATTCATTTAAAACAAGTGACACCACAGAATGTATTATTGGAACCACCATTCCAAGGTATTTTAGATATTTTCAATCACTTACTTTAAATTGTAGTATTTCTACATTTAGGTGCACGTCTTTATCCAGAAATCAAGTAAGTCTAATCTTATCTTTTTCGAATTGTATTTTGATAAAAGAATTTTCATTATACTTGCAAGACGTCAGTGGTATCGAAAGAAGAAATTCATCACTCTATTGTGCTTAGTGACTCTTCTTTTCATTTGGGCAATCATTTTTGGCTCTGTCATGGGAATAAGATCTTCGACAAGTATGTTGTTTTAATACTCTTTGATTCGTAATAAGTATGATGTCTTTGCATATTATTCCCTCCAGTGAAAGGTCTTTTTTTCGAACTTGTAAGGGACTCGTTAGAGGAGACGTAGAGTTGATATATCTAGTTCGTCTCTTTATTCTTCTCGTGTATTTCAATCTAACAAGCACATTGTATACGTACTTCTTATATCTTAGAGCATATTACGGGATTACAGCTCTTCGGCAATATTGACGGGAGTCTTGGATACTTTCACCAACATCGACGAAAATTGAATAATATTATTGACATGTATTCCTATGCATATGTTTAAATTATATTTAAATATAATTAGAGCAAGTTCTAGAGATAAAATGCTGTAGTAAAAAAAGAAATAGTAGATGATACGATGTTAAACAGTATAGCAATAAGAAAAGGAGATTAATAACAGAAAAAAAGTAAGATTAAGACAAACGAAACAATATCATTAAGAACAATTTAGACACTATCGGGTAATAAATTTGATGACGAGCAGGATGAGTCGGATTTGGAATTATTATTTACGTTTTTCTTCGGAACCAATAGGTTCACCAACCGAAGTACGCAACAAGCGTTATTGTGCTAGTTAATTCATTCGCTCTCTCTCTCTCTCATAATTTATTATACCTCTGTCTGCATATTCATAGATAGACCATAGGTTAAACTACATATATACATATGAAGCCCATTTGATTGACTTATCGTTTTAGATTTCTTTCACCTACCTAAAAATGTCTCATTGTCACGATATTGAATGAACGAAGGTGTAATAATAGAAACAGAAGAGATCGAAAGACCTTATCAACAATTCCAATACAGCATGACTGTATTCTTGCTGCTGTAAGAAAAATATTATCTCATTACCACAATATAGGAAAACAAGTGAAAGAAAATCATTTGAATCCCTCCATTCGTATGTAATCTATACCGTTCGATATTTCTCTACAATTCAGTTATTTCATAAGTATATGCTTATAAAATACCGTAATTGTCTATCGAAAAGACCTTTTGTCTTCAAATGATCGTCATTTGTATTCATTTACTAACCCGAAATAAGCCACTTTTGTATATGTCGCAGAGATATAAAACAAAGATATAATAAGCAATATGGGCTTCATATAAGACTTTGTTCAATCACACAAGACCTATAACGATAATTGATTTTCTGTTCAATTCTGATACAAATGAAGGTCGTATATCTTATGGACATACTATGATGAAAGCGAGTAGGTTTGATTCCCTAGTTTTCCAAAACTTCAAAGACGTCATGCGAAATACTATTATTTATGTCACTCTCTAAGTAGTTTGTAAAATACAATAGGTTTGGATCGCTCGAAAAGTAAATACAAAAAGCTGTATTTTATTGTCACTGCTGTTTCCTTTATCTTATAATAGTGATTTTACAAGTTCGAATCGAGACCGACGTTTTCTCATTTTTCTCTGATTAGGCACTACAAGCGGCAATTCTTCTAAATATTCATCAGTGCTGACTACCAGTAGTGAACAGTTTTGTCGAACTCAAGACTGTTCTGCATCAACCTACTATTATCAAGCTTTTCGTGTGAGCGTCTCTGCTGCTGGATACTATTCTTTTCAGTCTTTCAGTGCTATGGACACTTTTGGTTGTATCTACAATAATAGTTTCGTCCCATATACTCCACTTGAAAAATTAATAGCTTGCGATAATGACGGTGCCGACAATCAGCAGTTTCGTTTACATATTTGGCTTAACAATGTGACAGCATATGTTTTGGTTGTAACCACATATCTTCCAGGTGTTACAGGAGAATACTCAATAAATCCGACTGGTCCGGCATTAGTCGAATTTTCTCCGATAAGCATATCAAGTAAGAGCTCAATTTATTCTAGATTTTGCTTTAATAAAAGAAAATACGCATCAGAAAGCGAAGATGCTTTGAGACTTTGACTTCGCCAATGGTGAAATTAATTTCAAAAAAAGTTACTAAGACAAACGAAATAATTTCCTGTAATTAGGAACAGTTCTTAATGGCAAGGTCACTGTTTTCACAAAAATTTCATTTTTTTGTACAAAAATGCTTTCTAAACGAAGAAACATTTCACTGAAGGACGCCAATTTACGTTCATGGGAAAAGTCTTTCCCTTCTCCTCCCCTTTTTTAAAAAATCTTTAATATTTATTTTTGTTTTATTATCAAACTAAAGTATAACAAGATGTTTTATTTTAATATGATGTACAGTCACCATTTGCTTCAGTTAAGCACTGTATTCGTCTGTCCATAGTATCGACCAATTTGACAGCCAGGTCAATCGGCAGAGCTTTCTATGTTTTCCTTATTTCTTATTCCAACTCTTGAATTGTTTGAATGTTTTTTTGACTTATTGTATTCATCATTATCGGTCAAACGTTCTCAATAGGACTTTGATCAGATGATAAAGATGGCCAAGACAGAACCTGAATTCGATTGTCGGTCTTCCAGTCAAATGTCTACCAAGATCTTTATTTAGGACCCTTGTTCTCTTTTAGAATCCAGCTAGTTGGATCTTCAGGAAATTGACGATAAGTGGTAGGTAAAAGACCGTTCTCGTATATGTTGCACATAACAACTCCTATCAAGTTATGTTTGAACGTAATTAGTTGTTCGAAATCTTGTTTTGAAAAACATCCCCAGACGTGCAACTTGAGAAGAAATTTAACTGTACGAACAAACAATTTTGGTAACACTTTAAAATCTCCAAGCATTTCTTCCTTTGTTGTTGAGTATGGATGTCTTCTCGTCAGTAAAAACCACGTTGTCCAAATTGAGACATCAATGTTGTCGAGCCAACATAAGTCGTTGCTCATCATGCTTGTCTGTGATTGAGGAACTTTTTAAAGGTGGACCATAAATTCTAACACTTGTTGGCTCTATACTCATGCTGTCATTTTTTAAAATATTTGAGATAGCTTGAGAAACACAATATCATAGCGTTGTGATAAAGAAAGGGGCACGATTAAAATCTCATGAAAGAATAATGACAGAAACTATTCTCAATATCAATCCATATTTTACATATTAACAAGTGTTGCATAAGATTGAATCATCCAAATAAATAATTAAAAACAAAGAGAAGCAAGAGAGACTATTGTCTAGAGTCATACATATGGTATACGTTAGTTCGATAATAAAATGAAAGCAAATATTAAAAGTTTAAAAAAAGGTAAGAGAGAAAGACTTTTGCGCACGGATATATATTGATATTGCATGTTAGTGTTCTTTATTTGCTGTTATTAAAGAATTATGACATATATTTGATCAGGAAAAACACGTAACATAGGTGATCGTTTACGCATTATCTTGATGAATTGGCTATTCTACACTTAACATCGTTTTTTCCTATCTGTACAAAAGTCAAATTCACTTGGTTGGAGTCATTAGCCGTACTTAATAAATAGGTCTCTCTAAGCATATCCTTATGGATATAAAGCTTAAACATCCTTCTATTATAGACAAAAAAAATCAATTCATTTGCTTGAACCGTAATAGAGATATTTAGTTTTTGTTTGTATCATGACTTTTGGGCTATCCAAATAGAAGATGTTATCTATGGCATAAAGTAAACAGATTTGATAGAAATCTGAGTTGAAACTAACTGTTAAAGAGCCATGCACTAAATGGAGATGTGACGAATGAAAGAGATAAGGACAACTAGCTTCTCCTAACGGGAAGTTTCTTATCCAGGGGTAAGACAAGAGAATTTGTGCATAGAGAAAAATTATTCATATTAGGTAAACGTACTGTATTATAATGATTTTCATACATTCACTCTTTTTGTTTTGTTTTTTGAAAAAAATTGATTTTTCAAATAAGTAACATCAACAATTTTGAAAACTAAAAAATGCAATTCAACTCAAACAAATTCATTTTTTTAACACTCTCTTAACAAACACCAGTTCTGAAGATTTTTTAAGAGCCAAAACCAGAACTGAAAACATGATTACGGTTCTGGTTAAAACAGCAGGACTGTGATCAAGAGTACAATTTTCTTACTTTTTCTTTGATTAGACACTGGAAAATTCGTCACCTCCCAATGGTCTTCATTGCTGAATACCAATAATGCACGGTTTTGTCGAATCCAAGACTGTTCTGTATCAACCTACTATTATCAAGCTTCTCCTTTTAACGTCTATACTTCTGGATACTATTTTCTTCAATCAATCAGTGTTATGGATACTTATGGTTATATCTACAATGACAGTTTCGTTCCTTCTGTTCCGTCTAAAGGTTTGATAGCAAGCAATGATGACAGTGCCGGCAATCAGCAATTTCGTTTATACATTTGGCTTAACAATGTGACAACATACGTTTTGGTTGTGACCACATATCTTCCAAATGTTACAGGAGCATTCTCAATAAATGTAATTGGTTTGGGATCAATCATACTTCAGACGAACTCAACGGGTAAAAGCTTAATTTATTTCAGGGCGCTCTTTGATGACAAAAGATATCCGTAATGCCGAACACAGCGTTTTCGGATCACCCATTTCCACATAAGATAATCTAACCCAGAAAAAGCTGAACTAGATGTTTTTGCAAACATTTTAACTTTGTAAGAAAGCAATCAATTCATATGAAAAAAATTACCTGGCCAAAAAACAATGTTTGGAATAAAAATGACTTCCTTGAACAAGTAATTTTTTTGAGAGGAAAATTTGTGAAAATACCTATTTCAATTCGTGCCACTTCGAACTTTAAGTTTAAAACCTCATTTTTTCCATCGTTTCACTCACAACTAAAATATGCTCACCTTAATGTGAATTTTTGCAGTTTTGGGTAGTAATCAAGCTTTAGCTCCTAGATAACGTTATATTGAAACTGGCACTATTCCTAAATGAAGCGAACGTTTCTGTAAATAATTATGCTTGAGCCGATGCATGACAAACGTCAATGATATTTTCATTGAAATCCGAGTCATAAAATAGATTACTGTGATTGCATAGATTGACAGACAAATGAGATCCTTTTTACCTATATATCTTTCTATTTATTTATCTAGTTAAGTCTAAATATCTTTACCTCGGTAAAATTCCAGTGACATTATTGTTTACACTTGCTTGTATTCATTTGAACTAAAGTACCTCTTCCAAAAAAATTCTGCTCTTGCTAAAAAACCGGCGGTGACTTTTCATTTAACCCATTCGCCCCAACTGGTCCCACCGGTGGGACCCGCTAGGTCTTAAGAACAAATTTAATAGAAAACAGTTTATTTTCCTTTGTTTTCGAGCGGAAGGCTGCATATAGTGTGGCATCTGATCGTTCTCGCTATTGTTAGAACTATTTATTACATAGGATGATGTTTTTCATTGAAGCAATCAAGACAAAAAGAAGTATCACAGTCAGTTCTGAGAACTCACTTCACTGAGTGTGCTAGCGCTATCTTCTGTATCCATTTTTTCAAACGACATGTGAGTTATTTCAAAACTCCGGTCGTATTTATATACAAAACGATAGAGGGCAAAGAATAAGGGAGAAAAAGCTGGAAACTTCCTTCTTTTTCTCGTGCATACTTTGTATAATATGGAAAAGAACGAAAAAGTAATTCGAGCTATTATTCAGTTCCGGAGAAAAAAATGACTCATTATGTGGTGATATAAAGAAGATAACGAAAAGGTCATTAAGTGTATTTATTAAGAGTTAACTGTCCATAAAACTGAACATCTCAAAAAATTTTCTGAGAAAACTGAATCGGGTTGAATGGGTTAAAATATCCAGTAAAGAAAATTGTATATCAAAAACATGCTAAAAGAAATAAAAAAAAATTTTTAACTTGAATAGATACTTACCTGACCATTTGGATATATGAATAAACCTAAAATAATTTTTAAAAAAATTTTAATGAAATGAAGACCTACCTGTCCAGTTAGATGATAAAATAAATCTGGCGACATCACTTTTGTCGGATATTGTCGGATCCGATTGTCAGATAATGTCGGGTCCGATGGGGTGGTTTCGACCTGGGAACGTTTTCAAAGTGCACTATCAAAGATCTTTTGTTTTTTTTCGGACGATTATGTCTTCTCTTTGAAGTAGAAGGCAGTGTTTTACCTGGCACTCATGAATGTCATTTTTGTAGCTTTTGATATCAGCTACCATCGCTAAAAAATTCATTCTAGTTCTGCATGTTTTGAGGGAGATAGACTCCACACAATATCTCTGAGCTAAATGTGAAATACCCCATCACAAAAATATTTCAGATATTCTATAACTAAATCTACTTTTTAACTTCGATCTTTTAACATAGTTTTGTTCAACGTAAAATGTTTTATCGAATGGTATATAAATTGATTATAACCAGATCTAAAATTGATAATGAAATGACTCATTATACGCGTCTAATATAGTCAAAAATACTTTGTTTTTAATTGGACGAAATATGAAGCAGAACGTCTCCCGTTCTTTGGAATGCGACTAACCTGCTCAAGAATGAGTTTCATAAAGATGCTTACAGGTCCTTTGAATACGACCTTCATTTAGGACATCTCTGCTAAGACAATTAAAAACTATTATTTTTTTCCGTTCTAAATGATTCATATTCGATTATCAATAGAGCTCTCTCAATTCTGGTTTCTAAAAGTACATACATTTTATGTAGCATATATAAAATGATTCTTAAGCAAATATTGAACTAATACATAGCAAACTAATACAAATTCTTTCAAGTGCTCGAATACTGTTCATCTTTTTCTTATTCGAAAAGATCTTTACAATGAATTTTACGCTAATGTTCTATAAAGAGTAGATCATGATTTTTTTTCTTTATTAATTATAGACACAATATCATCATTTTATCAAGAAACAATACCTGAGCCAGTTTCAGTTGCAAAAGCATTCTATGCATTCGATGGAAATTTACTTGATCTTTACACTCGTCATAACGGAGAAATTATCGGAGAATCCGTCAACTATGTACAAGGTTATGTTGCATATGGAAAAGCTTGTGTTTTAAAGCAGTCGATTCCCACTTATATTAGTATAGCACCTGGTATTGCTATCGATGCAATCTCATCCTTTACTATTGAAGGATTTTTTATGTTACAGAAGACTCAAATGAATGCAACTCTTGTTCGACTTAGACCAGATATATCAATGAATCTTATTAATGGTGTACTAAGTGTCACGTTAGGTTTAAATATTGATTTATATGGTAGTTCAGTAATTTCAACATACACATGGCATCATATTAGTTTTGTATATGATGCAACTCAATTATTAGCAACAATTTCAATTGATGGCATTGTTGATGCAAAAAACTCTTCTATAAAACTGACAATTTCTTCAACGAATTCTGATTCAAGAATGTTCATTGGTGTTGGATTTGAAGGTTATATTGATCAATTATCAATTTCATTAAAAGCAAAAACTCAAAGAGAAATTTTATGGGATGCTACCACAGTTGCTTATTATCCTTTGGATATCGCATGGTTACTTGATTTTGGTCCCAATGGTATCAATGCCAGTGCTTCAAAAGTTATACGAGTCTATGGTTGGAGATATAATGCTCTTAACTTTAATGCATCTGATGCTTATTATAAAGCAGACGGATTTACCGCACTCGGAATACCATATCAAACATTTTCAATTGCTTTGTGGGTCCGAGTTGAAACTCAAGGTGGTGTCTTTCTTACTGTATCCAATCCATATACATGTCTACTCGTTCTTGGTGTTCAGGATAACTACAATCGTCTTGTTGCTTATCTACCGAATGCAACTGCGACAGGAGAAAGTGTAAGTATGATTGGACCAATAATGCCTACTTTTGCCTGGGTACATGTGGCATTTACATGGAGTCTTAAAAATCGTGCGAGACTTTATACATCAGGTTATCTACAGAGTTCCAGCAGCGATGCAAGTGCACTTAACAATGTACGTAGTGAAAATAATAGTTCTCCAATGACAATTACACTTGGCAAATATAACGGTGCAGCAAACTGTGAAGGTATTCAAGGAATTAATACATCGGAACAGTTTATGGGTTCATTAGATGAATTTTTTGTATTTGCAAGTGAACTACAAAATACTGACTTGATAAAACTTATTACACCTCCTCCACTTTGATTGTTTACCATGAAGAGTAAAGGACACCGACAGATAAGAGCATAAATCTGTCATCCTCATCGTTTTCACTTCCAATAGGCTACAATGATAGAGCATGAAATTTTGCACATTTCTATATATTCTTGTTTGTTTTTTATTGAATATAAAAATTTTTTCGAACACCATATATGTAAAAGTTGAAAGTTGAATTCAACTATTCCTTCAACTATTCAACTTTGAGGATGGAGGGCCTAGATGACAGTGAGGGCGTAACTTCTGAAGACAGAGCCCCAGATGAGGGTGTGGGCGAAACCCCTGAAGGCAGAGCAACAGATGAAGGTGTGGGCGAAATATCTGAAGGCAGAGCACCTGAGGGTGGGTGTGGGCGAAACGCCTGAAGGTAGAGCCCCAGATGAGGGTGTGGGCGAAACGGTGAAGGAAGAGCAACAGATGTGGGTGTGGGCGAAACCCCTGAAGGCAGAGCAACAATCTTGAGGATGAGGGTGCAACCCCTTGGGCCAGAGCTCGGGTTGAGGGCGGAACAGATGAACACAGAGCACTATATGTGGGTGAAGTCGTTATTTGTCAAGAAGGAGACCAGATGAAGATTGGGGCGAATTCTTGGAGTACAGGTCATTAAACAATAGTGGAGGCGAATGTTTTTTAGGAAGGAAGCAGATGCGCGTAATGGCGGAAGTCTCGTGTATACGAGTTTATTTTGAGTAGTTGAATAGTTGAAAAGTTGAAGGAATAGTTGAAAAGTTGAAGGAATAGTTGAATTCAACTTTCAACTTTTACATTACTGGTACATGGATAGCACAGCGAAAAAAATATAAGAAAAGTTCAATGAGAATAAACGCATTTACCATCAAAACAGAAGAAAATTGCTCTGATAAAAGACTATCATTCGCTTGTCCCGTGCTGTTATTCATTCTACTATAATGATTCTGATAATGATGAAACATACACAAAGGACACAACGACGTTTTCGTCTCAGATCGTCTGAATTATTTATTACATAGCCAAATTTCTTTGTTTCATGAAATAAATGAAAAAGAATACGTGATATATGAAAGATGGTAAGGCCAATGACAAGAATAAGCATTTTCTTTATAGATGCACATGATTATCTTTGATTCATATGAGCAACATGTCTCGTGCATCCTTGTAATAATGAAATTGTGACAAAACAGTGTTGTGTTTTTATTTTTTCCAAATAATTATTACAGAATAGCAATCAATAGATATCTATATTGTACCATCACACCATCTTAATGCTTTGCAATTGGATAAGCAAATTAACTCAGGCCAGCCAAAATCAAATATATCATCTATACATATGTTAACGAATAGATTTCCTAACCAAATCCAATAGCAGACATCTACCTTCCGACCCTATGTGTTTATCTTTACAAAATGAATTTCTATGCAATCATTCGTGACCAATTTATTTTAATTTCTTGAAGATAAGAACTTCCCGCCACCTCGAAAAATATTGGGTAATGCGAGAGAAGAAAGTTAATAGGTGAGAATAAGAGAAAAAGAAAACTAATTAAAGAATAATATTCGATGATGGGAATAATATGATGGGAATTCGGAGTTTTGGTGTCGGTGTGCGCTTGTGCCAAATTTCCTACAAAGAAAAAAATAATGAATGAGTTCAGTACCATAAGTACTTGAAATGATAATCTCAAAGACGAATGCACAAATGATGGAGTGAAACATCAGCGACATTCTCTTAATGAGTTATCATCAGAACAATATATTGACACAACATACCTGCCTTATTTGCCAAAACAAGACTATTCAAATATTCTTCTTACTGCGAGGACATGATGATAGAACCGTTATCTTACACCACCGCCTGACACATGAATAATTCATACAAAGATTCTATTCAACAATTTCGCTCGATTCAAAGCATATAATTCAAGTTTTTTTAATAATGCGCGAATACACGATGGCAGAAAAATTCATACAAACATTCTATTCCACTATTTTGCTCGATTCGAACAATCTATTTGAAGTTCCATTCGTGACGCAGGAACACATGATGGAAGAATAATTCATACAAAGATTCTATTCAACTATTTTGCTCCCTTCAAGGCATATATTTGAAGTTCATTTCATCATGCAGGAACACATAATGGAAAAATAATTCATAGAAAGATTCTATTCAATTCTTTTCCTCGATCCGAAGCATATATTTCAAGTTCATTTCAAGATGCAGGCACACAAGCTGGAAAAATAATTCACACCAAGATTC
The DNA here is from genome assembly GCA_022393335.1 of Macrotrachela quadricornifera. NCBI lineage: Eukaryota > Metazoa > Rotifera > Eurotatoria > Philodinida > Philodinidae > Macrotrachela > Macrotrachela quadricornifera. Next base: position 1,406,422 of record JAJEKB010021442.1, on the reverse strand, counting down.
TATTCAACTATTTTGATCGACTCAAAGCATATATTTCGAGTTCATATCATGATGCAGCAACACATGATGGAAGAATAATTCATAATACGATTGAGTTCAACTATTTTGCTGGATTGAAATCATATATTTCAGGTTCATTTCATGATGTAGGAACACATGATAGAAGAATAATTCATACCAAGATTCAATTGGACTATTCTGCTGGATTCAAAGCATATATTTCAAGTTCATTTCACGATACCGGAACAAATGATGGAAGAATAATTGATAGCAAGATTCTATTCAATTATTTTCCTCGTTCCAAAGCGTATATTTGAATTTCATTTCATGCTGCAGGAACAAATGATGAAAAAATAGTCCACAACACGGTTCTATTCAATTACTTTTCTCAATTCAAAGCACATATATTTCCAGTACATTTCATGATGCGCGAAAACATGATAGCAGAACAATTCATAATACGATTCTATTCAACTATATTGCTCGGTTCAAAGAATATATTTGAAGTTCATTTCACGATGCAGGCACATATGATGGAGGAATAACTCATAGGAAGATTGTATTCAACTATTTTGCTCGATTGAAAGCATACATTTGAAGTACATTTCATGATGCGCGAACACATGATCGAAGAACAATTCATAATACGATTGTATTCAACTATTTTGCTCCATTCAAAGAATATATTTGAAGTTCATTTCATGATACTGGAACACATGATCGAAGCATAATTCATACACCAATTCTATTCAACTATTCTGCTCGATCCAAACCACATATTTGAAGTTCATTTCATGACGCAAGAACACAGGATGAAGAATAATCATATCAAGATTCTATTCAACTATTTTTCTCGATTCAAACTATATATTTCAAGTTCATTTCATGATGCAGGAACACATAACGAAACAATAATTCATACTAAGATTCTACTCAACTATTTTGCTCGATTCAAAGCATATATTTCAAGTTCATTTCATGATGCAAGAACACCTGACGAAACCATAATTTGCATAAAGATTCTTTTCAACTATTTTCCTCGATTCACAGCGTATATTTGAAGTTCATTCCATGATTCAGGAACACATGAGCGAAGAATAATTCATAATACGATTCTATTCAACTATTTTGCTTCATTCAAAGGATATATTTGAAGTTCATTTCATGATTCAGGCATACATGATGGAAGAATAATTCATAGAAAGATTCTATTCAACTATTTTGCTGCATTTAAAGCATATATTTGGAGTTGATTTCATGATTCAGAAACACATGATGGAACAATAATTCATAGCAAGATTCAATTCAACTATTTTGCTCGATTCAAAGCATATGTTTCAAGTTCATTTCATGATGCAGGCAGACATGCTGGAAGAATAATTCACACCAAGATTCTATTCCACTATTTTGATCGACTCAAAGCATATATTTCGAGTTCATATCATGATGCAGGAACACATGATGGAAGAATAATTCATAATACTATTGAGTTCAACTATTTTGCTGGATTGAAATCATATATTTCAAGTTCATTTGATGATGTAGGAATACATGATGGAAGAATAATTCATACCAAGATTCAATGCAACTATTTTGCTGGATTCAAAGCAAATATTTGAGGTTCATTTCATGATTCAGGCACACATGATGGAACAATAATGCATAGCAAGATTCTATTCAACTATTTTGCCCGATTCTAAGCATATATTTCAAGTTCATTTCATGATATAGGAACACAGGATGGAAGAATAATTCATACAAAGATTATATTAATCTATTTTGCTGGATTCAAAGCATATATTTGAAGTTCATTTCATGATTCGGGCGCACATAATGGAGGAATAACTCTTACTAAGATTCAATTCAACTATTTTGCTCGATTCAAGGCATATATTTCAAGTTTATTTCGTGATGTAGAAACACATGATGGAAGAATAATTCATACGAAGATTCTATTCAACTGTTTGGGTGGTTTAAAGCATATATTAGAAGTTCATTTCATGATTCAGGCGCACCTGATGAAAGAATAATTCATAGAA
>JAJEKB010021442.1:1353043-1364383 GCA_022393335.1 Macrotrachela quadricornifera | reverse complement strand
ACATCTAATCAGTATTGACACCCTCAAGAGTTAGTAGATATGAAAGCGCATATACTAAAGTTTTCATTTTTTTATATAACGTAATTTTTTCAGAGTTCTCATACTACCACTACAACCAGTGTTCGAGACTTCTTAATACGCATTAATAATTTGAACTTTTTAAAAGAGACCAGAGATGTCCAACACGACTTAGAATTTGCCATTGCCCAGGTAGTGTTTTTATAAACCTGTGGATTTCCAAGGCTGTGGCCGGTTAAATTTAAACTAGAGTTGTCTCTGTAAATCGATTAGTTTCGTCCAGCTTTATCGCGCAGCATACACCAAGTGATAGAATAAATATAAATTTCTGAGTTTTTTTCGAATATCTTTCATAGAAAAGTTACCGTCGCCATGACCGCGGGAGCACTTCGGTGGGCATCTCTGGAAGAGACATTTATTAATATATACGTGTATCAGGAAAAACGTTTGAGGTGATTGAAAGTATTTCATTACGATAGGTGTCGATATTCATACAACATATTAATAGATTCAATGTGAAATAGCCCTACTGTATTAGTGAACAAAACAGTCAGAGAACGCAGTTTTTGGACTACTTTATGACAAACACTTTATTTATGGAAAAATGTTATACTTCAGAAAGAAATAGAAAGAGTGTCGACATATGTACAAATATGTCTAGACCATTTAACATCCTATTTCCTACATTTGAATACATGCAAAAGTCGTTTTTTAGAGACTTTTTCGTTGTGAGAAGAGTCTAGTTATTGGCTGTTACCTTACCATAGAAATGTATTCCATGATCTTTCCTCCCCGTCGGTAACGATCTCTGATACCCAATATTGTTATGGTGGTAAGGGTCTGTGGGCGGGGTTATAGTGAGACAAAAAACTTTTCTGCTCCTATATGCTTCAATACTCTCTATCAGATCGTGTTTCATAAAAGTGCCCAAAACAATCAAAAACCATGTTCTGCAAAACCCCATTTTCGAAATTTCAGACTAAATTCTGAGGTTTCGTATTGTCCTGTAAAACCTTTTTTGAAGAATCTTTATAGGTATCATACATCTGACATGTCGTTTATTGAGTTGTTGGACACTTCTGAAAACATTTTTACATCAACAGAACTCTTTTTATAAGTTCGGTGACAGACATATTAGTTTTAGAGTGTAAAATCTCTTCTATAAAGAAAAAATCTGTTCTTTCTGCGTTTTTCTCGCGTTTAGTTGTTAGAATGAAAAAAGCGTTAGCATTTCTTTCTAAACTTTTCCCCTTCCTGCTGACAAAAATAGACATCCCAAGGGAGAAAGTGTTGCACTTCAGCACCGGTACTGAAAAGGTGCTGCGAAGGCACTGAGAAAGTGCTGAAAGAGAACGGATGTTTTTATTCTTAGAACCATAGGTGGTTCTGTGGGATTTATAACGGTTTTCTCTTTGCCATTAGATCAAACAAAGTCGATGGCAACTCGTGTTGACGAACAATCAACAAGCACCATAAGTCTCATTGTCGATAAAGACATCATTCAAAATCCAAAGTTGCAAGAACTTGTTCAGAGAGTAGGACATTCTCAACGTGTTACGATTATTACAGATGAAAATTATGGAATGATAATAATTCATGGGAAAATAGCATCTGTTAAAACTTCGAAAGGGCAAATTCAAGATAAAATTGATAAAATATCTCCAACATTAACAATTAAATTAAGTATTGCAAAAAATGATTTTCTTGTAAATTTTGGCCAAACAATCCTGGAAACAATTCGAAAACAATTAGGGGCCAATAGCGCCTCTATTTCTGACGGTACGTTACAAATAATTGGAAACAGAGCGGCAATGGCAAAGGCGAAATCTTATTTTGATAAAATGCTGTTTGAAAAAACTACATCAATTACTTATTATATGGAACAGCATCTTCTATTAAATTGTAATGGACGTTTATGGCAAGAATTTTCGACTAAATATCGTGTAGGTGCTTCATTCCAAAAGCAATATCCGAAAATCAACAATGAACATAGTAATGCTCCAAATGAAAATTTACATGGTGAACATGAAGTTGATGATAATCGAGAATGTAGAGGTCATTCAAGTGGGAACTTTAATCGCGGTCGAATGGGAAGAGGAGGATTCCACCCAGATCACTCAGTGTCAAATTGTATTCAAGGTGTAAGAAAATTAAATCTCAATAATCAAAATGTCAATACAAATGAAATCGATAATCATGATTCCGAAGAAGACGAAGGAGACGTACCATACTACAATCAAGATAATGATGATAACAGCAGTCAAGTGTCAGATTCTGATAGGTCAATCTTCTCAAATTTTGCAATTGATACTCTCGATACCAATGATATTAATAAGTTAACTCAAAAAACTGTTGAAATAATATTATGTAGTGATTCTGATGATACTTTGTCGAAAGCCATAGCAGAATTACAAAGTTATTCTTTACACATGGAATCATGGGGATTACGAGACGAGGAAATAAATTTTATTTTAGAACAGCAAAATCGAGGCAAACCTCATCAAAACAATACATCAGTCAAACGTCGATCCATTCAAATTAAATTATACCTTAAGCATATGGTACCGAATGCTTTCGTGCGTATTTACGTGTATTATACAAGAGGTATATCGTACGTACGAGTTAGTGGCTTTAAATCAGACGTCATTTCAGCGGTGTCTAAAATCAAAAGTTATTTAAATGATGTCGTTGATACTGAAATAGATATTCCAATATCAGGGCCGACGGCATTTTTTCTTAAGAAAAAAGCATCTTCTGATATCAGACGACTAAGCACTACACACAATATCAAGATCATCATCATTTCTCCGCCTCGTCGCGTTGATAATACTATTGAACATGATAATGATAATTATTCTTTAAAACTGATTGGTCCTGCATCACGTATTAATGTGGCACAAATTGACGTTGATAGTTTTCTTGACAATTTATTTGAACAAGAACAACACTTTCGATGTGACACATGGGATATTTCAAAGAATATTTCCATAAATATTAAAGCATTGCTGCACAAAATACGAGACTCAGACGATTATAAAGCAACTGGTTTCGTAAAGTTCTACAATGATGCTGCCGAAAAAAGTCAAATGACACCGAAAGTTACGATTACAGTGGTTGCTTTAAATAGAGAAACAGCGGAAAACGTATTTCAACAATGTAAAGATATCGTTGAAGGATATGTTGTATGGATGCCATCTCTGAATGAATACCGAGACTTACATCAATTATTATTAGTAACAAGGCAACCCAATATCGATTCTTTTAGAAAAGAATGGAGTACTGTTATATGGCTTGAAAATAAGACAAATACTATTATTATTCCTGCACGATCCAAAATAATTGCAGATGAAATAAAAGAAGCTCTGCAGAATTTAATTACACGAAAACTGAATCGAATGAACAAGATTTCAGTAAATTTTCCAATCGAGCGCAGAATTCGTCATTTTATTTTTGCAGCTATTCAACCGATACTTGACGAAATAAAAATTCAAGGAGTTTATATTGATTCAAAGGATCATAATGAATTGACGCTCCGTGGTCGTTCTGAGGTCATAAATGCGGTTCAAGGAAAAATTAACGTCATTATCAAAGATATTCAACAAAAAGTTGTTACAAGTCCTGTAAAATTAACATCTGTCGAGTCCGAATTACTTCGAGTTAATTCATATAAAATTGCGGCCCGTATCGGACATGAAACCAATACAATCATTCGAGATGTTCAACTAGACGTGAGAAAACCAGAATTAAATGTAAATGATAACAACGATGATATCAATTTGCCTTTAACAGGTGTTGTCAATAGTCGTGGACAAACAATTCTTGTTATGAAAGGTGATATTACCAAGGTGAAAGATGTCGATGCTATTGTAAATGCTGCAAGTGGAACATTAGATCATGCGGGAGGTGTAGATAGAGCGATTTCTGATGCTGCTGGTCCCACATTGGATCAGGAATGTAAACAATTAATTGTTGAAAATGGAGGTATAGCAATATCGACTGGTACAGCGGTTAAAACTACGGCCGGAAATCTTCCATATAAAGGTGTTATTCATGCGATTGGTCCTCAATATGATAGTAGTAATAATCAAATGACACGACCATTATTATTTTCATGTATCTTATCCAGTTTACGACTTGCTGAACATGAAGGTTATACTTCTATAGCATTACCAGCTATTAGTGCGTCAACGTACGGTTTTCCATTACAAGACTGTGCGAATATCATGATTCGTGCAATAAAACAATTCTTTGCTGATTTTCCAAACTCACATTTAAGAAAAGTCATCCTATTAGATATTGATGATGCAGCTTGTAATTCTTTTGCCCGTGAAGTCGTAATCGATCATACAAACATCAATGAAGATAATGATGGTGATCTTATGGGCTATGATTTACCTCCATTAACAGCTAAATGGTGTTGGCAAAGCGATTATGGTGAAAAAATATATGATGACAATCATACACGACAAATTGAAGATGCATTTCAAGAATATTTACGAACTTCTATTCCATCAAAATTGAAAATTTATTGTGATAATTTAAAAACTGGTGTCATTGTCTGCTATAGCATTCATTTTTACACTTATTTGAAACAAATATTAACGACCAATTCAACTCAAGGAGAGACAGGGCCAGTTAGAAATCCCAATTCATTTACAGTTTCTTCTATGAATACTCAATTATCACCATTCGCTCCTATGGAAATTCGACCAACCGGAGGCATTTCCATAATACCTCAGCCTTCTCCGGCTGCTCCCACTGCTTACCAGCAATACTTAGCTGCATTAATTGATTCTCGAACACATTCAGATTTTCAAACTCAAATAACTACGAATGATTCTTTCTCTCTTGATCCTAATGCACTTAATAAACGTCTTGTATGCGGATATCAAATGAGAGAAAGCACTCATTTTCAACGAACAATTATTCGTTATCCATTACCGCTACAAACACGCACGGCAACTGTTCAATATCAACCTAAACAACTCGACACTTATCAACTAAAGATGCTGTGTAAAGAAGATCAATGGGAGATTATAGGTATTAATAATACATCCGTAAAACAAGCAGAAATAGAAATTAAAAAAGCTATTGCATCTGCTAAAATTTCGGAGCCATTCTCCGTCAATCTAAAGGAAAATCTTGACGTACATAAGAAAGCGATTAATCATATTGCCATTCAACAGATCATTCATATTGATTTTCAACAAGATGCAAATGGAAATTTATTGCTAACATTGAAAGGTTTTCAACAAAATATTTTACAAGCAAAATTACAAATTTCTCTATATATACAAGATGTTTTAAGATCGGAAGCGGATAAATTTGATGATTTACATACACCCAAAGAATGGGGTGAACAAGAAGAACCATGTAAATTAATTGAACTATCTAGAAGTGATCATAATTTTATTCGCATTGAAAAGCGCATGAAAGAGACTATGAATAATGTAACAATTGATAAAATCCAAAGAGTACAAAATTTGAGAATATGGAATCATTACGCATTTCGTCGTCGAGCTGTTCAACAAGAATTAAGAAATAAATCTAATTTACAAATTGAAATGGAATTGTTTCATGGTACACGAACAATATTACCTAGTGAAATCTATAATGGGGAATGTGGTTTCGATACGAGACTTAGTGCAAATGGTTTGTGGGGTAAAGGTACATATTTTGCTGTGAATGCTTCATATTCTTGTCAAAATTATTCTTTTCAATTACCAAATGGTAAACGACAAGTATTTCTTGCCCAGGTATTAACAGGAGAAGTTGCTGATTACAAAACTCGAAATGATTTTACATTACGTCAAGCTCCGAAAAAAAATGACGGTGTATTAGGTGCACATTATAACAGTGTATGTGGTGAAACGGAAGGCAGTAAAGTTTACATTGTATATGAAACTCGTTTAGCTTATCCTACATATTTGATTACTTTTAGTTATTGATTGATTTTGCTTAATTAATTACAATTTTTTTTCCATCTATACTAATTCAACTTATACTAAGGATGAAGGTGAACATGAATGGTGATTGTAGTTACTATAATAATAAAATATTTCGATGTTGCTGAGCTTTTTCTAACATTTTATTTTGAATAACAAAAAACGAATAGATTGTTGACATAAGAACGCATTTCATCACTCTTGGATGTTATTGCTTCAGGCTAAAAAAACAGCTACTAGTAACAAGATAACGCTCGTCGAGGCCGACTCGCTTAACCCTCGACTGAATTTTTATCCTCAAGTTGATACTTTTGTCTTCCTGAAACAATTCGTTATAACCCTATTTTGATATTTTATTGGTATTTTTTTCCTCTATAAATTCGGCTCTAACTTTAAAAATGTGAGTAGTATTAGAATTAACCATGTTATGAAATAAATATATTGCGGTAGTTATGTCGAGCATCAGAATAATATAAATAATGCCGTTTATTCTAATTTAATCAATCGTTCACGCAAAATTAATCGTTCAGTACAATATTATGAGAGAAAATCATATTTGAAAGAAGTATCCCTTACAACCGAGAAAAATATTCAGAAATATAATTTTTCTCTTTATTTTATGGTAGCAACAGCGTTACCATGTTCTTTTTATTTATTTTGTATCGCTTTAATATTGGCAATTTATAACAGAGTATACAGATGAATTAGAGTGTTTTACTCGAATGATGGGAAATGAAAGTGCTCTTGATATCATTTCCAGTTGTACTATTCATGAATATGTCTTTAAATAAAGTAATATACACTTTAAATTTTATTGCTCTGCAGCAAAGCCGAAAAATATCCGAATTATTTTATAACTAAAAAGATTTATTCTAGCATTTTCATAACCAATTAAATAACAAAAAGTTTATTTTATACATCATTTAAAAATGAATATGAAAAGAACTAATATCTATCAAATAGCATGCACAACATTATCAATAAATATTAGTATACCCTGAAACTTTCAGACAAAACGAATGTATCCTTATCGAGATAATGAGTTTTTAAAAACGACTCATTCACGCACGATTATAAAATTTATCATGGAAAACAGTCGTTTTTTAAAAACTCATTATCTCGATAAGGATACATTCGTTTTGTCTGAAAGTTTCAGGGTATACTAATATTTATAAGATCTCTTTATGGACATAATTACAAATCTAAATTCACTCATTTAGAAGTGCTGTCGACAGGGTGCCATAGGTCGAAAAACCAGTAAAATGGTCATAACTCCATCCCAAAGTAATATGGGGATGAATCAACCAAAGGTATTTCAGTACTCATTGGGATGTACAAGATAGAAGTAGTCTGAATCCAAAAGCTTTTTACCACCTAAAAAGGCTCGCTCGTAAGTTTAAATTACGTGGTCTACAGAAATCCTATCTTAATCATCCCAGCCGATATGAGTTTGAAACTTCGACAACCTAACTCGCTCAAAGATAGATAGCTACAATATATGTTCGCCTGACACTTTCGTCTCGAAAGACCTAGGCTTCGCTGTAATATCCATTTCCACAACATATAACTACGACTCACAAAATTATATAAACTCGGACTAGCTCGATGCATTTAAGTTCAGGAAGTCGATGGGTTTACTTACCACTCTAGAAGAATCTGATTAGGTCGATGTTCACGGATCTAAACACGGGATTGGCGGACCAAAAAATCTTTTGGAAATCTTGAAAAACTAATAATGCCATCGATTTCTTGACCCCGATAGCTTTTGGTCAAACTTTATAAGGAACGAAAATTTTTTTGTAAAAACCTTTCCTTTGTGTAAAAAAATTAATCTGAAAAAAATTTTAAGAAACTGACATCACCAATCGATTCCTCTACCCTGATGTCCTTTGATCAAACTTTCTAAAAAAAATTTTGCAAAAAATTATTCCTGAGTCGGATTTCCCGAGCCCGAAAGCCTTTGGTCAAACTTTATAGTGGTACTTTGAAGCCTTTGTGTTCTTTTTGCCTGCGACACACACACACACACAGACAAACGCATTTTAGTTTTTTTCATATCACCCTCCCTTCAGTCGAAGGAATAAGAGGGAAAAAAAGAACACACAATGCTGTTCATCAGCCGCCATGAGGAAATCCTCAGTTTGTAACAAAACGTCTGTTTTTGACGAAAAATATCAAACTTTATCCATTCCTAACATCAATTGATCAATTTCGATACCAGCACTATAGGCGATTGTGTTCTTCACACCCGATGGTCAAATCAACAACTCACAAAAAAAGCAGCTGTTTTCGATAAAATATACCAAACCTCACTAATTCCTAATATCAATTGATCGATTCAGATATCACCACAATAAACAATGGTGTTCGTTACACACCATGGAACATGTTCTGGTAAAACCCGGTCGCAAAGAAATCTGCTTGATCGAAAACCTGAGGACATACAAACATGATGTTCCTTTGACCCGAATACCAGAAAACGAACGCATTTTAGTTTTTACATATGACCTCCCTTCAGTCGAGGGTACATCATTTAGTGACACCGAGTCCCCAGCAATTCTGATTGGTCCGAAACCTAGGGTCAAAAAACACGGTGTGATGAAATCTAGTCACCAACATTTCTGATTGATTCGAAACCTGGGATGAAAAAAAATTTTTTGGTAAAAAGGTAATTTTTTGGGTCGAAAAAACGTTGTTGGTAAAAAATGGTTTTTTGGATCGAAAAAACTTTTTGGTAAAAAAATAACTTTTTGAGTCAGAAAAGTAAAAAACTAATCATGCCAATCGATTCTACGACCCCGATTACCTTTGGTCAAACTTTATAAAAAATCGTTATTTTCTTGAAAACATGTTTTTTTGACCTTTGAACCCGACGACAAGCAAGCAAGCAAACTATTTTTTTTCATATGACCCTCCTTACAGTCGAGGGAATATTTTAAATGGTGTTGAATTTTTTCACGAGTATAATTTTCATTTGACGACAGTGTGGAATTAGAAATACAAGAACCAATTGACGACGATGATGTTGATGTGGATGATGATGATATCGATGATGATGGTTCACAAGTATGTTGATCAGATTGATTACGATCCATTTCCAATACAATTCACTTTACAATAAATAACAATAAATTCAAAACAATGAGAACAAGAGATCAATAATTTGTTGAATTCTTATTGATACTTCACACGAATAAAAAAATATCCAATAGAAGTTACTGGAAATCATTATTAAAAGACTTCTTGCGTCGACACGGGAGAGCAGTATAGCTATCTGATACCGCATACCGTCCCGTCCCGCCCTACTTCTTTTTTTTTCAAAACCGTCTCGTCTCGATACGGTACGGTACGGTATTGAAACCGCATACCGCGGGTCTCTGCTGAATGAAAAAAAAATATTCAACGGTCCTGAACGGCCAAAAAATGTTTGAGATATTCACTACCCAGCAAAACTGCTTACGAAGTTAAACGTCAGTGGTTCGAGATGAATTCAATGAGCGAAGAAATAAGTCAGTATAAGCCTTGTAACGAGTAGCAACGTCATCACATGTAAAGCCAAGTTCGCTGAGATCATAAGTATGTCGTCCTTGCTTGCCTTGTGGATTGTCATGAAGCCATGCAAACATGGTCATTTCGAATTCTTGCGACCAGCGAAGATTAAAATGATCATATATTCGACGCACTACGGCAACTGGTTGTTGGATTAAATCATTGTAGACTACATCGAAAATACTTTTCTTTGTTTGATGGAGTCCGTCAACAGGATCAAGCCGAAACTTTATAATGTGTTCGATCATTTTATCTAAATAATGAAGGACTCCTACTTTCATGTATTCGTGTTTTGTATGGTCCGTTACGTCATAATAAATATTATCACAAGCCCATGTCAAACGGTAAAACGAAGGCAATAAATCTTCGATATTTCGATGTGTCATAATTAATGCCGACTGTGGATAATGACGAAGAAGTACATTTAAATAGAAAGAATGAACAGGTGCCTTCAATAGCCAATGAGAACGAGGCTTGTCTACCGAATTGAGCATTTGCAAAAACGTCTTGTGATACATATAAGCTACATCCATGTCAGTTTCATTATAGAACAATTTATCGCACTTAGATCGACAGGCCAAATCAAAAAATCTCACTGGACAACTTATACCTGCTTGTTCTAAAAGATAAGCATCTTCTTCAATAGGAAAATTCGGATGAGATGCGACTCGTATGTCTGGTCGACCTACTAATCGCTCTTGCAACTGTGCATCTCGTTCAATCAACGCTATTCGTCGTTTGCAGTTGTCCATGTCTGAACGTGAAATAGGCGGAATACAATCACCAGTCATGTCGATAGTGAGTGGGGCGCGACAGTCACGATCACAAGCAAGTAAATTAAAGAGTAATGTCGAACCCGTGCGAGGAAGGCCACAAATAATTATAGGTCCGAATTTTGGTAAATGGCAACTCGATAATTCTATGTTATGCGCTACATAGTTGAGGACTCGTTTGCATATCGTATGCGCATTTTGGAGCCTTAACAATAAAAGATGTCGACCGATACGTGTTATTTGATCGTTTTCAACTATAGCTTTTCGATTGCGTTCAAATAAACACAATATTTTTGTATGATAATTGAACTGATTCTTGGATTCTTCGGTCAAATCATTTTCATGAAGATTAATATCATCAATAAGAAATGAATGATTCACATTAGATGCATTGAATGATGTATCCATTATATTATTGAAACAGATGAAACACGTTTGCGAACAACACGAGTGTGTCTTCACATACGTCTCCCGATTATTTATGCTTCACTGCTTCGTTTATATTATTTCGTCCTTTTGTTTTATCTTTCATTCTTTTATTTATTCAATATATTTATTCAAGCGATTATTAATTTCGAAATGACAAAAAAGAAAAGAATAAACCAAAAAAAGACTTTCCACATATCTATGTAATAGAGTTTAGGATAAAAACCAGATGAAAACCGATTTAAGCCATATACTTTTAACCGATTTTAATCGAAATTCATCAGAATAAACAGTGAGATTTTGATTTGTTTGATTATCTTCGATTAAAATAGATTAAAAGCAAATAGTTTTCATCACTTTTTAATCATTTTTCAATCGTTCTTCATCAGATTTTTACGCTAAATCTTTTTGGCATAGGCAGTTATTATCGGGTATCCCACAATAACTTGGACTGTTTGTATTTTTGTTATTTCTCCTCTATTATTCCTTTGATTAAAAAACTTTTTCTTATGAAAAGATAGCGCTTGGAATTTTGCACAAAACCATATATAATGGAAATGAAAAACTATTATAGATATATTTGAAAAACGATGAAAAGTAAAGACATACAAAAAACTGTAAAAACTAAC
>JAJEKB010021442.1:1322165-1343043 GCA_022393335.1 Macrotrachela quadricornifera | reverse complement strand
AGGTGGTTTGAAGGTGAGGGTGGATGTGAGGTGGCTTGAAGGTGAGGATGGATGTGAGGTGGCTTGAAGGTGAGGGTGTGGGTGTGAATATTCTAAATGACTACCACAATGTATTTCGACCCTATAATAGATCTTATCAAGTGGTAAATTATTAATTTTGCATAGAAAAATCTAATTTCCAATAGAAAATCTCAAATTTTCAGTCAAAATGACTCAAAATGAGACTTTGCTTTTATTCCCTCGACTGTAAGGAGGGTCATATGAAAAAAAATAGGTTGTCTGTGGCGGGTGGTGTATGTGGCAGAGTCAAAAAAACATGTTCCTAGAAAAATCGATAAAACAATCACACTTCATGGTCAACTCAACGCTTAACGTATGACCAAAGATTTTCGGGATCGGCGAACCGAATGGCAATATTAGGTTTTCAATTTTTCCAAATGATTTCTTTTGTTAAAAAAGGTTTTTTTAAGACAATAATGATTTTTTCATAAAGTTTGACGAAAAGTAATCGTGGTCGGGGAATCGAATGGTACGCTCGGCTTTTTAATGATTTTGGAAAATTCTTAATGTAAAAAATATTTTCTTTTTAAAAATAGTGATTCTTTATAAAGTTTGATGAAAGATTGTTCAGATCGAGAAATCGATCGATAGTATTAGTTTTTGTAAAAATTTTTATAGGAATTTTTGACTGCAGAAGGTTTTTTGTTAAGATAATAACAATTTGTTTCCCGAATTGAAGCATGGATCATATCGTATAAAATAAGTCTGTAGTTGTGCAGGTATGTTTGTTTCTAAAGGTTGTCTGCATGTTTGTGTCTTCACCCCAATAGGAAAATGGTGTCGCTTAGATTAATATTTAAAACATATGATGTTTTATAAGAAAACTCGTTGAGGGGTTTTCGAAGGTATAGACTTGAAATTTCGAGTCAATTTTGAGGTTAAGAGTAAGTAAATATGCAATTTATAGTATTTTTTGCATTTTTCTTAAAAAGATTGATTGAAGCTAACCGAAGATCGATAAATCAAGACTGAATGGGTTTTACCAAATAATTAATAATAAATAATATAAACTGTGTGCAGTGAAAAGTCACTAAATATAATTTGCTATGAGAAACCCAAATCTGAGGTTAGTTTTTCAATATTGTTAGTTATTAATTGACGATAAATGAATGAATTATAGCTTTTGATAAAACTTGACTGACCGTTAAAAAGTACGGAAAATCCGAATTCGGAGTGAATAAAACCTTTGTTGATCTATTTCTCTTAGCTTTTTAATGAACTTCTTGTTATTTTAAGTTGAACTAAAAATAATCGATGGTCATGAATCTATGTTGGACATTTATTCTAATAAAAACATTTTTCTTTGTATATTACTATACGTCAGAGTTTTGAATAAGATTTATACAGAAATATGTGACAAAAAAGAGGTGGCTGCTTGGTGTTCTGTTGTTGAATCTTCATAGACATCAACCTTGAAATAACATTCAAACTAGGCGAAGATTTTTCTTAGACCACAATGTAGTGTACTCTACTGGTAGCAGTTTTTGAATAGTTTCTCTTTTTTAGTTCCTTAATGAATGTACTAACAAACGTTCAGCAACTTTTTGAGAGGAATTCAAACGAGATGCATCTATTCAGTTCAAATCTAAACTAATAGTGAAGGATGTAGCGGTGTTAAATATAGAAACGACTAGACGTTGACTTAAAACGTTATTTCAAAACATAGTTTGAAATAAGTTTCAAATAATTTAAGTCAATTTTCCAAAGAGTCTAATTAATCTTGTTTGATAATGAACCCGGCAAAATATCATTTTGTAAAAATAAAAAAGAAATTGAAAACTGATGAAAACTAGATAATGGTATCTGAGTGTTGGAAGTTTTCGATTGCGTATCGATATGTTATGAGTAAGCTACTCATGTGCGCATGAAAATCCTAATGTGACAGAAGATAGACAGAAAAATAAACCGTACATAGAAACGACTAGTCGTTGATTTAAAAAGTTTATCATAAGTGAAATAAGTGAGTTTTGGAGTACCTTAATAGATTCTCAAATAACTCGATTCATGTGGAAAAATAATTTTTTATTACACATTTTATGTAACAGAACATATTCAGTAAAGGAATTGTGAATGCTAATATTGTGTTATTTGCCTATTGTAGCGTAAGCAGAAATATATATGTAGCCATGTTGTCCTAAAATTTTAAGAAGCTGTCCGAGATTCTCTGGTTTGGAAAAAGATATTATCTTCATAGAATTGTGGATAGGAGTGATCGCCACCTGATCATGCCACTGAACTTGATGAACAAACTGAAGCATCTAAATCGTGTCTAATTCCGTTTTCTTACAGAAACAATTGTATACCGATAAATATTGCACTTAAAAAAAAATAAATGTTTGTCTCTTCGTTTTGTTCAAACAAGTCAGAGTTCAGGATTAGAAAATATGAGGTCCCAAACTACTGAATATGGTCAGATATCTGCATTAGATTTGATCAAACTCAATGGTAGACGAAGAACTCGAACTTGAGGTTTGCTTGTCGTTTACATATGAATCTATATAGGGATATTTCTATAAAACGATCATCGCTAGAGTGAATGTCTTGTTTTGTAGCTTTCATGCAATCAAGGAGATTGAGATATAAGATAACCCAAATGAAAATTGTTTTCAATGATAATCACACCGAATTTTCTTTCAGAAAAAGGTCAGTGAATCCGTAGGGTCCGCGTTACTTGTAATTGTAAGAAAATTTTTTTCGTCTTCCAATTTTAAAATGCGATATCTTTTTAAGTGAGTAGTAACAAAAGTGCAGAAATGAACACTGGTATAAATCCTCGACGAAGGGAGGGTTGAGCAAATTAAAACAAGCTTGCTTGTTACCTAGTCAAAAGAACATCGCCTTAAAGATCACGGCTCAGTTATTTGCACTATACGGCTTTCGTTCAATCAGATTATTGAGTCTGTGAACTCAGTCAGTGGCAAAACTTTTTACATCGAACTTTTAACCAGTCAGACTCTATCTGTTTAAAATTTCAGTCAATGAAATGTTTCCCAAAATCTATCTTTCATCCAATCTGATTTTGAGAATCTAAGCTTTAAGGCGATCAATATTTTGTGATTTTATTCCTCTTTGAATCAGATTTTGAGGAACTCATGCATCTAAAATATTCGTTATTTGCAAAAACAAATTAAGATTTCGCAACGATGTTTCATAAACTTACGAGGGAAGGGTCCCAACTGTCCAATCGCTTTCGAGCCGAGATTATGTGCATTATGTAGACCTAAGTGAGTTATGAATAGCCTGGAAAAAGTTCGGGCCGCCAGCATATTGCTATGGAGATATTGCACTTTTACAGTATTCTATAAAAATGAATGCCGTGGTCCCCCTCAGGGATACCAGAAAAACTGATTTTCGAATTTCGACTTGAAACTTTGATTAGAGACAGACCTCAATGAGAATAGTTTATTGTGAATGTTTTTGAGATTTTATCATCTGCTTTTATCTTAAAATAAGGGCATCAAATCTGCCAGTTGATAGAGACTAGCTATTCATAACTGTATCCTAAGGTAGGAAGGGCAAAAAAATCTGAAATAGTCACAGTAAACTGTTTTCATTGAGGTCTATCTCTATCCAAAGTTTCAAGTCGTAATTCGAAAATCAGTTTTTCTGGTATCCCTGAGAGGGACCACGGCATTTTTTAAAAAATACTGTAAAAATGCAATATCTCCATAGCAATAAGCGAGCGGCCAGAACTTTTTTCAGACTATTCATAACTCATTTGGGTCTACATAACGCACATAGTCTCGGCTCAAAAGCGATTGGACAGTTGGGACCCTTCGCTCGTTAGTCATGGTCCACTTATTTATAGATTTTTGTGCCTTTACTTGTTTTTCTTCAAATTTCCTATAAAGGCTTTTTCCGTTCCAGATCCTGTAATTCTTTTGAGTTAGTGGAACGTAAATGAGTGTGGATTCAACACAAGACAGTGAACTCATGTGAAAATAGACTTCAACATGGACGCGGCTAGTCGTGAATGACGACGCGTAAGGGCGCCGACGAATGACTAGTCGCCATTTTCTCAAATTTACTTTAGTTTTTATATTACCTGTAAACGATTTCTTGAGCAAGAAAATGAGGTGTTACATTGGTCTATGCTGACATCATATAAAAAACCGAGAAATTAAGAGCGAAGCGAAGCAGGTAACGATGATCGACTACGAACTGTGCTTTACATTGCCATACAAAACCCGTAACAAAAAGTTTCAAGACTGGATCTCATAGAACAGTCGTCACTAGCAATCCGTGTATACGTGCACGTGTATCCAGCATAGTTAATTGAGCAGAATCTAGCGACCAGTAAGAGATAATGTTAAATAGAATTCAGTCGAGGGTTCAGCGAGTCATAGAGACGAGCGTTACTTGTAATAAGTCACAGATCAGATAAATATATACCCAGTTACCAGTTATTAACTGTCCGTGGTGCATTCCTAAATTATCGTGGTACTGTGTGAGAAAAGAAATATGAAGATAAATATATATCTTTGACGAAAATAGTAAAAAGGAAAAGTGAACAACGATAAACTGAATACGGGGACAATCTAAGTGAATAAACAGAACAGGCCATCGAGTAACATAACACAGCCACTGTCTATGCAATGATTCGACGGCTACATAGTGCTAAACAAAATGTTGAAAACGTACCTATTTTAGATAAACATGGTAACTTTCTATGCAATGCTACTGAAAGATTGAAAAGGTTCAGAGAGTTCCTTAGTGAACTTTTGAATGTGAACTCTATAATTGATCCAAGTGCTATCAACCAAATCGAACCAGGATCGATTTCTACTACTGAAAAACTTAGACAAGAGAAGTCTCCAAGTCTGGCAGAAGTCCAGCTAGCTATGAAACAAATGAAGAGCGGGAAGGCATCAGGTAATGATGGAATCACTGCTGACCTACTGAAAGCTGGGGGTCTTATCGTGATCAAATGGCTTTATAAAATGCTTATCCATATCTGGGAGAAGGAAGCAATTATATAAAGCTGGAATATACCTATTTTAATTCGACTATTTAAAAACAAGGAAGATAAAAAAGCATGTGATAATCACCGTGGCATTTCGCTGTTACCAGTCACAAGTAAATTATTTTAACGAGTGGTATTGAACCATATTCAAGATGTTATTGAGAAACAACATTTGGTAGCGCAAGCAGGTTTCCCTAGTAACCGATCTACAATTAATCAAATCTTTACAGTGAAAATGGCGATGAAGAAATATAGAGAATATAATAAATCAATGCATATGTGTTTTACTGACATAAAAAAAGCTTATGGCTCCGTGAATAGAGAGTTACTATGGAAATGTTGTGAACATGATGGACTCACAGAGAAAATAGTGAATTTATTAATGTTAATGTACAAAGAGACAAGAGCTAAAATTAGAATTAATGGAGAATTATCTGATAGTTTTAGTATTGAGACAGGTCTTATGCAAGAGGGATTCCATCTCCCATGTTGTTTAATATTTTCTTCGATTTTATTATTCGTAAAGTTCCGGAGGAAAGAACGTTATCAGGTATCACTTTTGCATATGGTAGCAATGGTTTCTATTATGGAAAGAAAGAACAGTATGAAGTGTATAATATTCTGGTATTAATGTATGCTGATAATTTAATTGCAATATGTAACTCGATTGATAATCTTATCAAATTTATTTGTACATTCGAGAAGATCATACAAGTGTAAGTTCTAATTATGAATGTTAAAAAGACTATGGTTATGTCTCTACAAGAATTGGAAACTGACTCAAATGGAAAGGCATTGAAAAAGCAAGAAGTTCAACATCAAGACAATAACACCATCATTCGTAGCCAGAAAATAGAGACAACAACCGCTTTTTCTTATCTAGGATGTTTAATATCGAAAGATCAACAAATAGATAAGGAAATAGAGTCAAGATTATCGAAAGCCACTACTGCATTCAACATACTCAGGAGTGCAATATGGTATAGAAACACAGTCTCAACAGAAGCAAAAGTGAGGATCTTTAGAGCGTGTGTAATATCCGTTCTCCTCTATGGAAGCGAAGTATGGTTCTTAACAGTAGCACAGAAGAACCGAATTACTAGTTTTTATATGAAATGTATAAGAATTATACTTGGTTTAAACCTAGGAGATAGGGTACCAAATCAAAGAATTTTGCAACTATCTGGCCAACCGTCGATTGAGAACATGATGCGTCGTAATCGATTTAGGTGGTTTGGTCACGTGAATCGAATGAAGAATGAACAAAATGTGGTATCATTAGTGAAGAAAATTATGTTTTCGTACTTTCCAGATGCTAAACGACCTCGAAACGCAGGAATTCGCTAGCGATAGGAGGACAAGATATATGGCGATCTTGAAATATCTAACATTAGCAATTGGAGAAGAAATGTCACGAATAGAGTCTCATAACGTGAAATGATCTATAGCAGTGCGAAAAAAACCACTGTATATCCAAAGATTAAACAAGTGATCCAACAATATAAGGAGAAAGCAGATGAAAGAAGAATAAATCAATTAAAACTTAATCAAGGGATACCACAACCGAAAGTTATTGAAGTATTGAAAAAAAATACAAATAATAGTTACACATGCTCGAACTGTAAAAGACAATATAAACCACAAGGCATTACCGACACGTTAGGTTATATGCAATGGCATGGTCTAAGAAAAACAATATCAGTCTATGGAAGTAATGGAAAGCCCTATTGATATGTTCGATGGTACAAACGATGTAGATAACTTGAATCAACTGGCGAGTTATCTACTGAAGATTCAATAATCAATCAATGATGGGACTGTACATTTCTAACTCTCCACGAATATTTTTTTCCCTTTCTTTTTGTATTGTTTGCTATTTTTATTGTCTCACCCTACACCAAAAAGGAATATTGGGTATCATAACACAACAACATATTAATAAAATTGTTCACTCTACAATGAAATCTTTCATCAAGTTAATTACAATATCATGTATAATTTTAATCTCTTATACTTTTTTGTATCACTCACGATAGTCTATCAGCAGCTAAACAGCTACCGCCATCCATCAATAATCAACAAGTCATTTGTTTAGTATAAACTTAGATTTGTTATTTACTGTTCATATCTATCCATAGCTAGCTTTTCACTCAAAAATTTAAGCTATTTGTGTTACATACTTATTGATTTTATTAAACAAGAGAAAATATAATCGTTTGAATGATCAAAAGCCTTATAGAAATTGTTGAAGAAAATCAGTTAGAGTAATCCCGTAGAGCTTAAGATGTGAAACACGATGGAGCCTATCACATTATAAATAGAGAACCTCACAAATATGTATTCAGTAAAACCTCTATTACTGAATACCCCTTCTTTATGATCAACCTGCTATACTGAATACCCTCCGGTTCCTCCAAGCAAATTTTGCTGATTTTGATACACCCTAACAGATCTCCTCGCGATTCTGACTATAAACGCTTTTTTCTGGTCCCGACTGTATATTTTACCTCAATAATGTGAACAGATGTTGGTAGCGTTATCTATGTTATCGCTAGTACAATACATCTGATTGATTTATTATTTAATTGATGCAACAAGAGAGGGAGAAAGAAGAATCAATTATTTGCACACATGAATGTGTTAATTCTGTAAGCTGTGGTCAATTGTTTGTAATTTAATTAAATATCTTCTCGGTGAGATCTTTGTCTGAAAGAAAAAATCAGTTTGATTAAAGAAAAAGAACTTGGTTTTCCTCATCGGCAATTGAGTGATCGTTTTCACGTTTCAGTTGGAGCTGTTTCTAATATTTTCGAAATGACGAACTATTTTCCCAAATTGTGAATGACTAAACATCATTAATTTGAATAAATGTTTGTAGAATGAAAGAAAGAAGCATAACAGGCTACTCTATTTGGAAAGCTCTTTTTTTCATTAATCCCTTCCTAACTGATCACCCCGTCTATCTGAACGGTTTTGGAAAGTCCCGTTGGCTTTCACATTAGAGGGGTTTTACTGTATACTAATTTTTAGCAAGACAATATACTATCACAGTGAATCAGAAGAAAAGAAGCCTCAACACAGCTACTTTCACTTCAATTTTTTTATCCTAAATGATCTTATCAGTGCAGCTGCTTTAGAACTAAAATGTGGGCTTTCATATTTCCTTTCGTGTCATTGTGTTCATACAAAACATCTTGCAATTCTCAGTGAAAATCTGACGTTAACAGGATCCTTTCGAGCAGGCCAGAATGTTCTGAACAATATTAGGACTAAGAGACCTTTTCTCGTTTCTGGAAGAGTCTATCTATGGGCTGCTACTTCTCTCTACTACTATTATCGAAACGCACTCGATGATCTTTGTCTCCTGCCGGTACCGATCTGTGATGGATTCACGCTGTCGATAACGGTCTGTAGGGGGAAGGAGTGGGATCCAAATTTTTATCCCTAGACAATTCAACACTCGTTTCAATTCGAGTTCTTCAAAAGTGTTATATATGAGCAATATCATTTTAATTTTTGGACCAAACTAAAGTGCTATGCGCATTCTCCAAAAATATTTCGTTATGTACATTTTGTGCACTTTTTTCGCTCTATCGAATCCATAAGAAAGGATTTTCGGTCCGAGTCTATTTCGGTAATTTTTTTCAGCTATATATCAAAAAAAATCGCAAAGTTTTGGGTATTCTTCAGTCATATTTTATAAATTGGCCCACTATTTGCATGATTAGAAATTATATCAGAGGAATTGGAATATACATTTTTGTACACGCCTACCTGCTCTATCTTTTGAGGTATAATTCAATTTGGTTTGTTCAACTTTAAAAGAAGATAAAGTGATATATTGCAAACAAAGACAGAGTCATCATTACTCGGGCCACAGAAGTTGAGTGTCAGATTCCCTACTGAATCCGACACAACCCGGCAACATCCGATAGGGATTCGATGGTCCCCAACAGTCGTATCCGACAAGATCCAATAAGCACTCTCTACTTCAATTCCATACACATTACCTTCATACAAAATGCGTTATTTCATTAACCTTTTTTTTTTACTACATTGTATAACTATGAAAACACTTACTATTCGTATTCGACCTTCAAAACGATCCAGAATAAAGAAAGAATTGATTAAAAACATACATACTGACTGTTCATTTTATATACCGTAGTGGCCAGAAGTCCCGACTCTAGGCGAAAAATATCTAAACAAGCGTTGTTTACTTTGAAACTTGTACTGAAGCAAGGTCTTGAGGAGTACTGATCTCAGGCAAAAAGTCGGGTCCTATCCCCTTAACTGTAGCTGAAATATCAGGTCAACATCAAGAATTTTTTCTTATTGTGTTATCTTGGATTAAGCAAGAGATACAATGCCGCTCGACCTGTCGTTGCAAAGTCCCGCTCTTAGTCTCTCTTTAGTAAAATTTTCATTACAAACCGACATGTCTTCGTTTAGTTGTGGCCTATATATTGCTTACACACGGAACTAGCATGATGCAACCCTGTCAGTATTCGATTCAAATCTCAAGCTAGACTTAGCCGCTCGGTCTGTAAATTTTATTGTACATTGTATAAGTATGGGGAACCTATGCTAAAACTTTCAGCATTATAGCCTTTACAAAGATGGAGATTCATATCGTTCTTTATCTCTGGTCTGACAGCTCTGGAAATTCACCGGGATACGGCAAATCTAAGTGGTCTGTCTACTATACATAGACCACCATCGGAACTACCTATTGCACTGAAAATATTACCTTTACTTCAGGAAATCGAAAAGAATCAGCATTTCTTTCGAGTATCACATAATTTTGTCAAAAATATGAAGAAAACAATTCTTGATGTTGATCTGATATTTCAGTTTCAGTAAGGGGACAAGACTCGAGTTTTTGCCTGGGATAAGGACTCGTCAAGACCTTGCTTCAGTGCAAGTTTCAAAGTAAACAACCATTATTTGAATAGTTTTTGCCTTGGGTCGGGACTTTTTGCCACTACTGCACCTATATAGAAGGACCTAAAATAAAGAAAAAATTCATTTAATTCAATAAAACACTTACTGTTTGATTTAGATCTGATACTCGACTTGACCTAAAATAAAGAAAATAATCATTTAATCAAATAAAAATGCTGCTCGATTTTCAGAGATAAATTGAGCGAAAACGACAGGAAAAATTCATGCATTCAAGTAAGCAGATCATAATAAAACGAATTGATTAGCATAGACGAGAGACTTTGATGCTATCAGAAGCTGTCGGAAAAAGTCGGGAATCAAAGGATACTATGGGTTTCCGACTATCGGATGTTGTCGGATCCGACAGAACCGATAAAGTGTTTTCGACCTAAGTATTTTAGAGAATCATACAGACCCTTATTATGTTTTTTATAACTTCTCAAGAAGCACTGATATAACCCTTAAATTTTTGATTCAAAGACAACTTTAGATGCGCTTTAATCTGCAATACTTAAAACTATAGCTCGGATTTCATATGAGCCGAATGCTCGATTGATTGATGGACTGTCACTTGAACGCGTTTTCACAAATATTGTCTGCCTGGATGAGACTAAAAAGTAGTTTTTCGTGATCAGCAGCTCACACTCTATCGAATGATGTAAATAAAATGCGAAAAAATTCAACTGAAAGTTTGGTTGCCTGCACTTCACAAAAATTTTATTGTTGAATGTTTTATTCGTTCGCTTCCACGCTACCACTGTCTTTTTCCAGTTCTTTCGAGCTTTCTCAAGAGAATTTCAATGGATTCTAGATTGACTTTGCTCTGCAGTGTCAACACAAAAAGACAAATGTATATATAATTAGTGACGTTGGGAGAAAAGTGATTCATTACTACACAAGGTGATTAGGGAACCAATTTTTTTATTCAAACCACAGCTAGTTATTCGCAACTTTTAGTAGAGAACCAGTTAATTATCTGTAACAATATGAGCGATGCAAATTCCAATCGGAATACTTTTGCGTCGTCACTGACTGGAGTTGTATCCACATAAATACAGTTTCATACCAACCATCCAAAACGGCGTGTTGCGCAAACCTTTCTGCTACTGTGACTGAATATCACTATTGACCGGTCAGAAGAAAATTGTCGACCAGTCATTCGATTCATGAATCCCTTCAACTTAATTCCGAAATTCCGTCATAAAAGGACGGGGGACGTTTTAGGGGCATTTCGGCCCAATTGAAAAATCGGGGTACATTCGCATGAAGCTTTCAGCAAACGTTTCACACAGTCATTGCAGTCAACCCGGAAATTGTCAGCCTGATCGGTTAAACTTTTCCTGTACTTCCTCAATACGGTACCAAGCATCGAAAATAGGCAAAAATACACCTCAGAGCAAATGGCGCGGACCTTCGTTCTTCACTATTTGATTCAGACCCGAAGCCATATTTTCAGAGTGACTAGCAAACCCTAAGAGCTACAAAATTGCAAAGATAAGAGGGTGCGGAAAACCTGCCTTCATAACAACATGAAAGAACACAGTGTGTCATATATAGATGAAAGTACTATAGGCTGACCCTTGTAGACCTTGGTTCTCCGTCGTTTGATTCCGACCGGGAAATATTTTTTCGAGCTAAAGTCGAAATGGTATGACGTAATGAATTGCAGAAACGGTAAGTCATAAAAGGGTCATCTACATTCACTTTATGGAAGTGGTGATATGAGAAATTATTAGAATAGTATATGAATTTTTGTCGACGACAAATTATCGCTTGCACTTGGTTTTACAAAGCTTAAATGAATGGATCGGTTAACATTGTATTGGGAAGATAGTTCGAATGTGTCAATATAAATGGAGGAGTAGCAGTTTTTATGACTGTTGATCATGTCTGGGAAGTGATTGATCAGAAGACATATGTTTATGAACTGATAGCAAGTCAATACAATGGTAAACATGAAACAGTAGTGGACGCATTCTAGAGAAAATGAGCTCGAGATTTTATTCGATTCACATTTTATCTAGCTAAGATAGTTGATTTGGTCTGAGTTGGAAGGAACTTCTGTTTTGGCAAGAACGCCATTATCTCATTTTATAGAAGTGCTGCATTTGATAATGACATACGTATCATTATGTATTTTATATTGGTACTGAATTCGGTATTGACATCTGCATCCATTATGCATTCGATTCTACTTATCAGTTCAATATGGACATCTTTTTTGTTGCCTATTGGGCGTTAGCCCCTTCCTTTTTAATTCGTGTTTCGGATTCAGAGCCAAACGACGAATAAGACTTCCTTTTCATCATAATCCGTGACCGCGATTCGATACCATGACTGATCAAACTGCGTGTACAAGCACTATGCCCACTGCACTACCCGGCCAGCTTTAATTAAATTAAGAGTATGATCTTAAAATGGATGATATGATAACAGAAACTTTCAAACACATCTCTTTCTATGTTTCGATTATCTCTGTCATTATTTCTAAGAAAAGAAATAATTTAATAGAGAAATTGTACCTCACTCACATAAATACGAGAAAGAAAAAAATAAAAGAAAGTAGGTACTGATGGATACAATTTCTCCATGTGTAAACCTAATAATAGAAATTGTGTATTCTTCATGTTTTTTTTATTACATTGCAGTTTGCTCAAAGATACAGAACGGTATTAATTTAATATATACAGATAGTCATTATCTTCAGCGTCTGATAATGCTTCGAATTTTGTATACAAACTCTTCTCTTTTCTTTTGTTTAGATAAGTTTGCACGGCAGACGATTAATATTAATTTAAATACTTGCTCACATAATATGGACAAATAAACATTCAACACGTGCAAAATTTGCTGTTTTAGAGAGAGATAAAAAGGAAAAAAAGAATCTCTTGCTCTTATCTAATAAAGCATCATTTATATAAAAGATGCCTATCGAGTGTATTTGTTGTTATGCTTGTATAGAGCCGAAGAATCAGCGTCCATTTCATGGTGTTGCAATGCGTCTTTTTGTCTCGGCACGAAGAAATATGCCTTTTCCAAACTCAGGATTAATATGTAATGTTTGTCGTATGTGTTATCGGAACTGGCGTTATAATGCTGAATTCGTTCACATTTTGGATCATGTTGAGGAAGAATCAAATGAAATGATTGTTGATGGTGAAAATGAAGTAAGATGTTCTAATAGAATAAATAAGTTTGTGTGTCTGCATATTTTTTTCAGGATGATGATGAGAATATTGAATTGATAACAGACACCCCATTGAATGATCCAGTGAATTCAAATATCGTAACTCTACCACTGAATATGGCCCTTTCATCTCATCGGTAAGTTTTAAATCAAAATAAATTATTTATATTGAGTATTTTGCTTTGCAGACAATGTTCAGTTTTTCTAAACTACCATCAAGCTATTCACTTATAAAATTGAAAAAACCGAAGTAAGATGTAAGTTCCTCGACCTCGCCTGCCTTTGATCAGACTTCATAAAAACAAATGTTTTTTGTTAATAATTTATCGTTTAT
This sequence comes from Macrotrachela quadricornifera, assembly GCA_022393335.1. Classification (NCBI taxonomy): domain Eukaryota; kingdom Metazoa; phylum Rotifera; class Eurotatoria; order Philodinida; family Philodinidae; genus Macrotrachela; species Macrotrachela quadricornifera. Next base: position 1,329,555 of record JAJEKB010021442.1, on the reverse strand, counting down.
TTAAGAAATTGAGCTTGAAAAAGTTTTAGAAAACTGACTTCAGTTTTCGATTCCTCGACCCCGTTTCCCCTTCGGTCAACCCCTATAAGAAAATTTTTTTTGCAAAAAAAGTGATCTTTTGTGTAAAAAAATGATCCTCAAAAAAGTTTTAAAAAACTAACATCAGATTCGGATTCCTCGACCCCGATTACCCTTTTGGTCAAGTTTTATAGAAAATACTAATACAATGTTTTTTTGACCTTGTACGGTCATACAAGCAATCAAGCAAGCAAGGAAGCAAACAATTTATGTTTCTAAGACTCTTCTCTACGAGAAAGAGAATATTTCTTTGGAAACTGAAGTGTATAAGGAGAGATTAATAGTGAAATTTTATCAAAAATATTTTTCTTATCTTCTTTTTGGCGTAAAACTTTTGAGTGTATGACCGAAGTAAAATATAAATCTCCATGATAGATAATAGTTTTCTTTCCTGCCTTTTTTACAAGAGTCGAAACAATGAATTTCAACGGCGAACATATAATATTCACAAGCATCGATCTCTCGTGAAACCAATGTTAATTACTACTACTACAGGTTACATTTTAGCAGCTTATGGTCCTTATCTATCAGACAATTTGAACAATGATGCATCTATTCAAAAAGATATATTAATCAACAACAAAGATGATATTTTAAATTGGATTGATGAACATGATGTTGCAGTTGTTGATCGCGGCTTTCGTGATAGTGCTGGAATGATGCGAGCGCTGGGACTTGATGTTCTTGAAGCTAATCGATCACGTTTCATCAGCAAGATTCGTTGGGTTATTGAATCGGCAAATGGTCGGGTGAAGCAGTTTAAATGGTTCAATCAGACGATTCAAAATTCAACAATTCCTCAAGTACGTGATTACTTACAGATTGTATGCGCTCTTATTAATGCTTACCGTACTGCTGCTATATCTTCGTTTTCAAATGATGATCAAATTGCTGCTAAAATGCTGGCATGTCCTCATGAACCAAATTTACTTCGTATACGTCTTAACAATGAAACTCTACGTTGGACAAAAAACGATGCCTCAGACATTGTCAATTTTCCTATACTTACAATCGATCAAATTCGATTAATTACTGTTGGTATGAAACTATATTTTATTTATTGTGCGCGTGCTACGATTGAATTAATTTACCCACAGACCAACAAGGGAGATATTTGTTGTTAAAAAAAACAATCGTTATTTAAAAAAAACAGACAGCGATATATTGTTTATAATTCAGAGGATTATATCAAAAACTTTCATTCCTGTTTCTTGAGAATATTACCTTTATCAACTGCTTCAGGAATAAATAACATAATCTAATATTTCTACATAATCGAATACCTCAATATTCTATTATTGAAGGAATTAAATTAAAAAATCATTTCCTTTCTATCGAATGTATCCTTTCTAAGCGATACCAATTCGTATTTAGAAAAGCTGTTCGTGAGATCTGCAGACTTCCTGATTTACTAGGCATTTTATTTGTAAAAATCTTTTTAAAATCTGTTACTAATTTGGGAGTGCAAGTGGTTTTATCTAGCCTTTGTTTATTTTTCTAGGAGTGTTTCAATTGAAGCAGGCACGTTCTTATCCTGAGGAACATTGCTCAACAATCGATCTTAATGATCATACCGCTTTTCCACTACAAATTTGCAATACTGATCCTCAACTTATTCGAATTCGGTTTAAATCTCGTCATAGCAACTTGAAGACTTATTACAACTATGTGACGTTTAATCAAGAGCAAGTCACAAATAGCTGCTGTGACTGTCCAGATGGTGATCGAAAAGTTGGCGTATGTTCACATCGAGCAGCTGCTATTTTCTTTTTGGGTTACCAACGATATTCTCATGATTCTTCTACGCATCGACCATCTGGTACATACTTAAAACACATTGACGACAGTGATCTAGTAGGTGATTCTGTTGATTCATCTGATGAAGATGATGATTTTCTTTACTCTCTTCCTTTATAAAAAAACGAATAAAAAAAGTTGACATCATGTCTAACCACTCACGCACAATCAGCACTAACACAGAGACTCATGTAATGAATATACAAAAATTACAAATAATGGAAACTTTCATTTCATACTCAATAGAGCTAAGCAATTCAAATCCTTTAAGCAAACTCCTTTACTCACCACAAGCTTTTGGTTCATTATAAAAATCAAAGTGTTATGTTTTACACAACTACGGAGGAAAGTTTACAAACACGTCAAAATATTTTCGCGAACAGCAACATATACAACTATCTCGTAAGATTTCTAAGCGCGTTCTATAATCCAAAATCTTCATGTTCCCTACAAAACACTACATATCGTTATCATCTGCTAACAGGCATTACTATATTGATCAAATTATGGCCAATACCAAATCATATCTAGCAAAAGCCAATAATTCTGTTATTGCTGATGATTTCTAAGATTTATTACATTTAAATAGTTACTGTTTATAATAAAATAACCTACGCCGCCGAGTCAAATATTAGAGAAGCAATGTCTACAAGGGCCCCCCTAAGTTACTTTCACCAATATATAACGCACTACGGTCCTTCATGTTGTTATGAAGGCAGGTTTTCCGCACTCTCTTCTCTTTGCAATTTTGTAGCTCTTAGTGTGTGCTATTTACCCTGAAAAATTCACCTTTGCGTCTGAACAAAATAGTGAAGAACGAAAGTCTACACCATTTGCTCTGAGGTATATTTTTGCCTATTTTCGATGCTTGGTACAGTATTGAGGAAGTACAGGAAAAGTTTAACGATCAGGCTGAAATTTTTCGGGATGACTGCTATGACTGTGGCAAACGTTTGCTGAAAGTTTCATGCCAATGTACCTTGATTTTTCAATTGTGCCGAAATGTCCCTAAAACGTCCCCCGTCCTTTAAAATGCTTTATTATATAGCAAAGCCGTTTTGAAATCTCGTGTGGTACCATATCGATCATTGACGGTACATCTGATACTGTAAAAAGAATACCATAAACTGCAATGAAAGACCCAGCCAGTCGCATATCCATGGCGTGTACGCTGTCCACTGTAAATGTCATCAACTGTCAAAATTCAAATGATAAGTCATTTGCAGTTCATCGGTGACAATATAAATCAGCTATTTTAACTGTGTGCATTCAATATCGCGAAACAGGCTAATGATAAATTCGTGATTTTTTTGTGTGGTAATGAGCATCAACTACGGAAGCATACTCCGAAATTATGATAAAGATTGGTCAAGAGGGACTGAAGTTATTAAAATTTTACATACAGAACTACCTACGGTACAATAACGTTGCAATTCACTCATATTTTAGAAAAAAATTATCTCATAATGATAAGGCACAATAAGAAAAATTAAAATGAACACGGACAAGCGATATATCGAAGTACATTGATTTTGTGTTTTTTCATTGCAAAACACCGAATTGTAAACGGAAACTAGTAACACTCGCCGCGTCGACACGCTTAACGCTTTACTGAATCCGTTGAATTGTTTTTGAAGATCATTATCAGACAAATGGTGCTTATGGATGATGCCGAAGCGAGTCTGACCTTTCATCTTCCATGTTTTACCATTTTCAAAGCGATAATTTTAAACTCTAACTCGAATAACTTATCGCACTGGCCACCATTCTCTTATCATAGATCGTCTCACTATCATAGGGTGTTGGAAAAGTAGCAAAATGAATAGTGCTGCTAATATCCGCGTAATACTTTCTGAAAAAACATTTTGAATATCATTGTAACCTGCGATGGAGAAAGGCGTTCATAAATATCATAAACGAATGATAAGTAACTTGTTGACATTCCTCTGTAGTCGCCACTCATTACGAAGAGATCTCTCGTAACATATTAACGATTCAGCTCTTTTAAAACTTATTCTACCATTTCTAGAAAGCTTTGGAAAAGAACCATTCACGTCATCTCATTAGAAAATAATAGCAAGTTAGTTCGAGGCGTTTGACTAAGTGCATTCACATCATCTATTATTTCCCTAATCATCATCTACTTGCGTTATCATTGAACGAAAGTAGTTCTTGTTCCATAAAGATTCGCGAATTCTTTAACAGAATGTTTTGTAATCTAGATTTCGAGAAGCGCAAATGAGTAAACAGACGCGAAAAAGTAACGGAAGGAAAATAGATAGAGAAATCTGCGAGGCCGCAGTTAACACATATCTGTGGAGCGAACGATGTTTGCATTTTATGTATTGAAGTTTTAAAATCTCTTCCTGTGTGTGTTGCTAAGAGAAGGATATTTTCAACGCTGCACGAATTGCTTAAGATCTCATTTTACGTTTGTCCAAACTACTTCTTTTGAATGCTAATATGTCAAAGGAGCGTCCAGTACTTTGTCCGCACCTCTCACTACCACTCACTTCCATATTTCTATTTGCCTGCTTCAGTAAATTCTCGGTTTGATTATCGGAGAGAAGAAGGTTTCCCTCATAATTATTCATTACAGTTTCAGTGTTACTGTTCTCCTAAACACACAGCTCTCTAATTGAAAAAAAATTTCGCATGTTGTCCTATTGATGATTTTTTTTCGCGATACATGTGACAAATTCTACAGATCTCGTTTAAAAGTGAGTTACACAATCTACCGACTAGTTTTTCGTCGGAGACCGTTCGAGGAAGAAAGGAGAGAGTGAGGATTTTTCACGGATAGCCGCTTCCATAGTTCAGTCTACTTTTCCTAACAGATCATCTTCCATTACTTACATTCTAGTCGGCTCACCTGTGACTTATAAAAGACGTCCCATTTATAAGAGAAGAATGTAGAGTATTCAATTCCGATGACTATATGATTTTGTAGGGAGTATGGTTTCTTACGACTTTAGTTTTTCAGAGAAACCACGTTAAAGGAAAACTCAGCATTAAGAAATCCTCTTTTCACGAGATAGACATTGAAAAATTCAACGAACTAACGACTCCATTCGATTCTTCCACCTCAAAACCCTTTGCTCAAACTTTATAAAAAAAATCATTATTCTTTTAAAAGAAACCCTTTATAGTAAAAAATGATTAGAAAAAATATGAAGAAACAAAGGTATCATTCGAGTCCTCAACATTCGTCCACTGAAATAGTATAGTGTCCCACGGCGTTCTTCCTGATGGTATTAATTCCTTAATCCAAAAACTTCTTGTGTTTGGTTATTCAGATTTTAACGTTTTCCTGACCTTTAATCGTTGACCCTGCGGACAAACACGCAAACACCCAAAAACACGGGCAATTTCGGAAATTTCGAACCTGACTTATAGTTAAGGGAACCTTATACTCACGTGAACAACATCATGATTTACGCGGACAATAGTGAGAAAAACCTGAACCCAAAAACTCAATCCTTTCCCCATTACAACCTTATATCGTTCTCCACTATTGGCCTGAGGACAGCTCATATTATTTGGGGCGGATTGTAAAGCGCCCTTAAGAACCTTATATTCGCGTAAACAGCATTATGTTTCATGCGAACAATAGTGGGAAAACCTTGATCCAAAAAGCTCTTTCCTTTAGTAGCATCCGACGGACAAACACACAGTGAATTTCAAAATTGAGACTCTTACTGCAGTCAAGGGAGTAAATTAAATCAATGAAACCTGTTTGAATTTTATTGTAACTTATTTTAGCTCATTTATCATATATATTTATTAATAGTCTATTTGAATTGATTTTATTCATTTTAAATATTTTAGTTTAATCAAGTTAACAAAGCTACTAAAATAGTGCTTATTGTAGTTAAATTCTAATTCATTTTGGTTTATTTTTGTACATTTAACTCAAGAAGAGAAATGCATGATGATACTTATCTAAACTTAGTTTGGATCGATTTTAATTATTTCATTTTAGTGTATATTTTTTTCGGACCAATTTATCTGAATTAAGGCAGTAAATAAAATGAATAGTAATGATTTTACTTTTTTTAAGGAGACAAATTTGAAGCAATGACATCTATCTCTGTTTTGTGGAGGTACCCATAGGTCCTCATCAGCTACTATATTGAGATACTCTTAGATTCTCAAGGGCTGTTATATGAAATTTCTCATAGGTGTACAAAAACTGTTATGTGAGGGTATCCATCGGTCTTGAAGGCCTATAAGTTTATAAGAGGTACAGAATAAGAGGCTAAGACTACAGAGGCATAAGGGATAAAATTAAAACAGTATAAGGAGATAAGAGTATAGATGATAAGTAGATAAAGCTGCATGCCACTGAAGACAAAAATGGCATTTATCGAAACCCAAGAGGATTTCGTGGACTGAGAAAAGCTTTCGTTGAAAATAAAGATCTTTTGAAAATGTTCCTTAGATCAAATGCACCTTTTAAAGGTTTCGTAGGAAAACTACAAAACCTTCAAAAAAGATTGGTCAGCTTTGAGCAAGTCTAATAGAAGCATCTTATGTTGATACGAAACCTTCAGAAGGGTTTCGATTTCGTTGCAAAAATAGTTCTATGTAACACCATTTTTGTTTTCAGTGTGAAATATAATGGTTAGGTGAACGACGTAATAAGACTATAAAGCTACAAGGAGGCGAGACTACGACGATATAACGATATAAGGTCTCTCGATACATATATAACGCGAATTGTCTGATTGTGTCTATAACCGAATTAAGACTAAACAAGAGGTTGAAACTTTAGAGGCAAAGAGTACCTGTGCAGTATACCCAAACTATTGCTAGTAGTATAATAATGCATTGAAAATTATACCACCATTAGTCTTTTCAGGAATGATAAATCTTAGTAAAATGTTTTAAATATCTAAACTCCTTCATTATGACCTATTCTAAACATATCTCATGAGCACCTTCAGCAAGAATGGAACGATTGTCATGTAAAGCTTGATATCTATCCATACACAAAAATTCCTATATAAGAATCTTGATCAAGTTTCGAAACGATCGTCATAAGTAGCTTGGAGTTCTATCATATACTCGCCCTCAAGCTTTCACTTTCATGAAGAATATGTTTCAAGCGTGTAATCTCGATTCCATGACACCCGCACCATGTGCCCCTGCCCTCAGACGCCTTCACCCTCAATTGAGATAGACACCCTCTGAACTTATGCGTTCTAGTGTGTTGCTTTTTAATTTAAAATGTGACCAATAACGTTTAATCTCCCGCATACTTTAAGCACACTAGGTGCTTCCATATATATATGAAGGGTGTAGAGATGCACCAGTACAGTCCGACTGGGTACCCAGTCATGACTGGGTGTTAAATCATTTGAAGGGTATCTTTCGGTGCTAAAGTACTATATTATGGGCCTACCTTTAGGTCCTCAAGCCCTATATTGGGAGGGCATCTATACATCCTCAAGTTCCATATTATGGGGGTACTCTCAGGTCCTCAAGTGCTATATTATGGAGTATCCCTAGACCT